>JAPMAF010002087.1:0-10071 GCA_026537445.1 Silvatares holzenthali | reverse complement strand
TGTGTTGTCTTTTGTATGCTGATGACGCAGTACTTCTGGCAGAATGCAAAGAGGATCTGCAAGCATTAGTGAGCAGGTTGAACGATAAATGCCTAAAGAATGTCTTGAAGATGAATGTAGCCAAATCCAAAATGATGATTTTTGAAAGAGATGAGCATATGACTGTTTGCAAGATCTCTGTGAATATGCCTAGAACAGGTGCAGGAGCCACTTCTTAACGAAGGCAATTTCAGGAGCCACAACAACCAGCGTGCGTGTATGAGAAGATGCATGAGCGTGGAGGAAGTAAGGATTGTATGTCAGGATAGAGACAAGTGGCGCTCCATTCTCTGCCTACCCCTATCAAGAAGTGGCGTGATGTTATGTATGTATGTATATTATCTTAGACTTTCATCAAGTATTATATTCTTTTGTGACATTTTATGTGCGAATATACAGTAAATTTTAGAGACTGGCTTCAAACACTTTATTTAACAAACTATTTCCTGAGTTTATTTACATTTGTGGATCGGTGTAGTTCCGTCAAATATATTGATAGAAGAGTGACCATAGACAATAAGGTGATTGGCACCATGCACTCCATAATCAGCAGCAAAATAAATATACATATATTCACTCTTCAAAAATTATACATATATTCACTCTGGACTGGAAAAGAGTGGTCGATCTTGTATCACCCTGGAGCAATACCACTGTTCAGTATTGTAAGCCACGTGAAATGGATTTATCCATGTTTCGTGACTAGAACTGAATAACTAGGTTTACAATCTCTCCTCCGACTGCTACACAGCATTTACTTGTGCAATTGTACAAGTATGTTACCAATTCAGACGGATGATGGTGTCATGGTGTCTCATGTGTAGTACAAAATAAAAAAAATTAAATTGCTCTCTAAAGAATCAGTTGGCGATACATGGAGTCTTGACACCCACCTTGCTATATAATAGCAAAATGTGGACTGGCAGGAGGATGATATACGATACAATAAACCATCACGCCGTTCTCTGAAAGGGTAGGCAGAGGACTGAACGCCATAAAACTATCCTGGCATACATCTCTTGCTTCATCCACGTTCATACATCTCACGCATATGGTTACGAACAGAGCCATCAATTAGAATTTGGAGAGAATCAAAAATCAAGAAGGATGAAACCAAAATAAATGCAGTGGGGATGATATCGTCAAGAAGAATGTGCGGAAATATCCTGTGTGATGAAATGGAAATATCAGAGGAAAATGCTAAAAGTGAAAATTATAAACGGAATGCTGTTTGGAATAGTTGGGAATGTTGAGCCAATGGCGAACTTAGCAGAAACATGTTTCCCAACAACAGAGGCAATGTTTTAACAGTTTTTTAATTTTTTTTCAATTTGGACATGCTTTTAAGCACAGATTGTTTAGCCCAAAGCAGTAGGCAAAAAGGAAACCACCGTGATATTTTGCAGTACTTAATTATAGCCATATTATGATGCGCTCGTTGGATAGACATCAATGTTCATAAACGGATCAACAATATAAGAACAAATTTGACATTTGGGGCACTTCCAGCGTCAGATTTCCATAGAGGCGCGTGCCTCGAGCCTCTTACATCGTGGGGGCCTCTAAATCCAGCCATCACTCAAAAATTAGACATCCTAAAATATTACAATTTATAACGCGTTCTTTACAACTCACTGTGAATTTTTGCGTGAGCCAAAAAAACGCTTTGCAGAGAGAATTTTTGAAAGCAGTCTTCGATTCGTTGCAAAAATTCATAACAAAATTTAGTGCGCGTAATATTTTAAGAACAGCCGACCGGATATTGCTTACACTTCATATGTTAGTATAGCATCTATCTGTATACGCTCTCCAGCTTACTGTAGACAATACCGAATGTAGCAGGTGTCCCGTGCCAGGTCACATACTAAGTCTTTTTATTTATTATATTTTATTCTTAAGTTAATACACTTGGTGCTATTTTATTATTGTTGATAGTGGAGCTAGGCCTACTGGGGAAACCACGTTAAAAAACGCTCTAAATACTCTACCTATGGTACACCAAGATAGTGAGGAAACGAATGTATATATCCCTCTACAAGAAATATATATTTTTTGTAGGAAGAGGGGGGCTCAAAATAGGACTGCGCCTCGGGCCTCTCGAGGGGTAAATCCGCCACTGGGCACTTCACAATATTCCATCTTCATATTGTACACTTGTGCAATTTATAATTGACATAATACTGTTTTCTTTAACCTAATCTTACATAGAGTCGAAATGTGGAGCCTAAGAAAGAAGGAGAAAGATATGGACTATTAGAAGACTGAGCATTAGAGAAAGACGAATACACGCTTAGTTAAGTCTGCCTTAAATGAAGTAAAATAAACAATATAGAAATTTAATCATAATAATGCACATAAATAAACTGCAGTGATAAGATGAAATATGCCAAACATCGGCTAATGTGTGATAAAGAGGATAAGAGATATAATAATATGGAGGCCAATTGTATAAATCAATATCTTATTATATATTAATTTCTGACATATGTCTCTACATCAATCAATATTTTCAGTAGAAATGCACAATTTATCTGTATTGATGCTAACAATGACGTCCGTCATATTTACTTGAGGTTTATTTTCAATTTGCATTCTTATTAATTGCGATTTTGAATTACTTTGCAGATATTTGACTGAATGAGTTCTTCCATTCGCCGCCATTGAGGAGTGCACGAGCGGCGCGGCCAGTATGGCCACAGACACGCCCATCCGCTTCAGCGGGCACACGCTGGACAAGGCCACCAAGGCCAAAGTCACCCTAGAGAACTACTACAGCAATCTCATAGCCCAGCACCTGGAGCGCAAGCAGCGGCTCGCTAAATTGGAGGAGTCCCTCAAAGATGAGGGGCTTTCCGAAGCGCAGAAGCAGGAGAAATTGCAACAGCATGCGCAGAAAGAAACTGAATTCCTTCGCCTCAAGCGCTCCAGACTCGGCGTCGAGGACTTTGAATCCCTCAAAGTCATCGGAAGAGGCGCTTTCGGGGAAGTCCGCTTAGTGCAGAAAAAGGATACAGGACATGTGTATGCCATGAAAATTTTACGCAAAGCCGATATGTTGGAAAAAGAGCAGGTCGCGCATGTCCGAGCGGAGAGAGATATGTTAGTGGAAGCCGATCACCATTGGGTCGTGAAGATGTACTATAGTTTTCAGGATCCCATGAATCTTTACCTCATCATGGAGTTTCTCCCCGGCGGCGACATGATGACACTCCTGATGAAGAAGGACACCCTGAGCGAGGACTGCACGCAGTTTTACGTCGCGGAGACCGCCTTAGCCATCGACAGCATACACAAGTTAGGATTCATTCATCGTGATATCAAACCGGATAATCTGCTACTGGACGCACGAGGGCACATCAAGCTCAGCGACTTCGGCCTCTGCACCGGATTGAAGAAAAGTCACAGGACCGACTTCTACAGAGATCTCTCCAGAGCTAATCCGTCCGATTTCATCGTAACGAGCGGCAGCCCGATGGATTCCAAGCGCCGTGCAGAATCGTGGAAGAAAAATCGACGCGCTTTGGCATACAGTACGGTTGGAACTCCCGATTATATAGCTCCGGAGGTGTTCTTGCAGACCGGCTACGGCTCTCAAGCGGACTGGTGGAGTCTCGGCGTGATCATGTACGAGATGCTCATCGGATATCCGCCGTTCTGTTCGGACAACCCTCAAGACACGTACCGGAAAGTCATGTCGTGGAGAGACACGTTAAGCTTTCCGCCGGAAGTGCCTATATCCGAGGAAGCCAAGGAGACGATCTTGAGATTCTGTTCGGAGCCGGACCGGCGCCTGGGAGCGACGCGTGGGATCGATGAGGTGAAGTCCGCTGCCTTCTTCAGGGGCGTGGATTGGGGGCACGTACGCGAGAGGCCGGCCGCCATTCCCGTCCAGGTGAAGAGTATAGACGACACGTCCAACTTCGACGATTTCCCCGACGTCAAACTGGAGATCCCGGCTGCGCCGACACCGCAAGACGAGGAGGTCACCTACAAGGACTGGGTGTTCATCAACTACACGTTCAAGCGCTTTGAAGGGCTCACCCAGCGCGGTACCCCCACCAAGAAGTGAGAGCTTGTGAATAATAATCGGATAAGTTTAATATGTGATAAATTGCCTCAGGAGTTTGGGAGCCTGCGGATTAATTTAATCGGTCGGTAGTTTGAGAGCTTCGCTCCGGGGGCGTTAGCGCAAGCGTAATATATATATATATATTTTTCTCATTGGTGAATGTGGCGAGAGATGTATCCTGGTAGATATACAAAAGCACAACTCACTTGTACACTTAAATGTTTTACGAAAACACACTGATGCTATTTATTTTGTGTTTGCCATAATAGACTTCTGCAATGATATGCGCAATGACTTTTTATTTATTTGTGAACAATGTTTGGGTGTTCTGCCATACCATGCAAAGGACATCATCATACGGTAGCCGAGCAGAATGAGTGACTACACCAGCAGTTGTCTCGGTTAAATGTGATCTCACAAAGAGGCATGACTTCCTTTGCAATTGGTATAGTAATATTGTGTCATGTGAACATTTTTTGTAATGTACCATATTTTTGTATGTAAATCAATTTATTTTGATCTGAAGCCCTATGAGGCTTGTCACTTTTTGTAAGAAAATATCTGCTATATATATATAGTATTGGATATCATGACCTTATATTCAGATATATCTTATTATAATTATATGTGTGTGCGTGGGGAAATGCTGTTATTTTATCGTTTCAGCCGAAACGTTTTAATTCGAGTTATCTGAATGATCTGAAACCATTTTGCCTTTAGTCTTGCCTTTGTATTATTCGCTCCGATTATTTTTCTCAGATATTTGCCAGCTGATTCGTTTAAAAACAAACTTTGGCATATAAATATAGAGATTTTGTATGTGAAGGAGTTTATTATCACAGTTTCGAAAAATGTTGTTTGACCTAATGTTAGACGCTCAATCTGGCGTAAGTTTAGTCAGTGACCTTGATCATACTGATGGGAGATTTGCACGGCTGAGGTGTAGTCAAAAGTGGAGGCGAGAAGGAAAACAAGTGATACGGTTTGGCAGGCACCGTTTATTATACAAAAATATAAAAGGGCTGTCAGCGGTGGTGTCCCTCGCGGAGACCGGTGCTGCGGCTGCTGCGATGGCGGTCATCACTGGCAATCGTCAGCAGCGGCTCTTACTGTCCTCACTTGCAGAGCGTTGTAATATCGCGACGGCTCGAGGACGCCGCTGAGATCGAAAAGGTGGTCCTGGTGTGGTTAGCTGCAGCGGTGGTCTTCTCTCTTGATTCGAGGTCCTCGGCCTTAGTGAAGCTCCAAGTGTAGCCAGTTGTAGAGAGGCTGACTGCGCGTTTCGCTCGCTTAGGGGATGATTCGGCCAATTGAAGCAACCCCTGTTCATCTGAAAGGGCCACATAAGGAAATTCCACAGTGCATCAAAATTAATAGATTATTTAATCTATAATGCTCTTCATTTCGACATCTTTAAGCGATTATCTTTGTCCTCTTTTAGCACGCAATCTATATAAGATATTTTCTAATCTTTTCGTCTTGGGAACACTATTCTATTAGTTCTCTTTCTATAATCTTTTTCTATAACTTTTTTAAAGTAACTACATCAAAACTTCCAATCGTTTCCATCGGAATCGTAGACGTTATCCACTTCATCTTCCTCTAGAATTGGTGACCCAATAATTATATCATCTGAATACTGCATTCAGATTTGTTCATTTTCTTTCTTTTGTTTCTTTCTCTCGGGTGACATATGTCCAGAGTCCAGCTGCTCCCATTCAAGTCATCTCTTCCCTTGATTTTCAATTCTTCTTATTATGTCCTCTATATGACCACTCATAGTTGACCTGGTGCTTTATGTTATTGAAGAATCCTTCATTGATGTGTATAGCACTATCAATATATACATTAAGCATTTCACCTTCTTCAACTTCGTTTAATTGCATCTCTAAAAACCTGGCGGAAACAACTTTTTTGCCTTCAATTGCTGGATGAATAATTTTATAGCCCTCCAATATCCCCTTTAAGAGCTTTGTCTTTGCTATTTTTTCTTAATGCCTTTCCTATCTTCATTTCATATAACAAATAACAAAAATATTGCTATAAATTAAAAGAAAACAGATATAATGGCAATTTGTGTTTTTACTTATTAGCAATCATGTTATAGCCATTTGAGAAATCTGTCTTGCAGCACCTCCTAAAAACTTGATGGTGTAAATGTTATTCCACCTAAAATCATTATTTGCTAATTTCTCCATTAAATTGGTAACATTTCGAAGATAGTAGTAGAACATCTCTTTTATGTTAAAGCATCGTATCATTCTGTAGCTTCTACAAATTACTTCATCGGAGAAAGGCTACAATTCATGCTGAAGGGATTCAACTATTATTTTCAAACCGGTCCCAGGTAAGAGGATGTCCAATCTTGAGTCTGAAGTAACCATGTAACAACCAGTAGTGAGATATTCAGAAGTAGGCTGATGTCGGAATTTTCCACAATTCTCTCCTTCTTTTAGCTTACCAATTCCTGAAAAGCTTGTAATAGTGCAATCTAAGAATTTATGAGGTCCCTTGTCAACGAGGTGTTCAATCATTCTATCATTTATTGAGGATTTTATATCTTTTGTTTCTTGATAAAGATAATAATTAGGTGCTGTAGGTGTTTTTGTTTTCATTTGTGGCATAGCAGTCTTCACACACTTATAAATGACTGTTGATTTGATCACATCAGTCCAGACATGAAGCGTTCTTTGATGTAGCAATATCAAAATGCTCCAACCGATTCATTATATTTATCCGCATTTCAAAACCTTTCAAAAGCATTTTCTACTTCAACTCTTACCGAAGATAAAGTCTCACAGAGCTAAAATAATAAACTTCTTCATATGCAATACGACTCGGCTATCAGTGTTGGGGTATCTGAGGTAAACGATTGAATATCGGCTGACAGCTTTTTTTTAAATTCCACGCATATTCAGATGGTGACATCACGCATTAATGCTTAATCAGTATTATCGTTTTCTATTTGGTATCGGAACCAAAATGTCTAGTGTAAAATTGGAGGTACGACAAATAATAGGGAAGGAATGTATCTTTGACGTTAAGAATTGAAACAGGGATCACCGTAATTAATACTCGTAGATATTTTGATCTTTCTCCACTCCTAACCCACATACACATAGTAGATGATCTCACTAATCAATTTAGAGCTTAAATAAACTAGTGTGTCTTTTATAACTATAGAATTTTGAAATAATAGCCTTTGTAATTGCATATAACACTGCCATTTAGTTTAGTGTCTCGTCACATTTTATCAAGGACAACATTCTTCCATCTTTGGTTCATTGTAAAATATATTGGATTAAAGTTACATCAATGTTATTTACTTTGATACGAAAGTACAAGGTTCTATCCAAACGTTCGGAGGATCTGACCGTCAAAAAGACCCACTTAACAAGTTTCCTTTGAGTATATATAAGAAATATTTTATAAGTACCATTTAAAAATTTGAAAACACACACAACTGTATTATTTTTACGCGAAAGCCTGTACTATAATCTACTTGGTATGACTTCCACTGGATATTAAAGCATTTATCGCATCGTACAATCAGCTTTTGAGTTTTATCGTGATAGGAATATACCGCTTGATTTGACAACCCTTTCTATGGTAATCATCATAACGGCGCTGACCAGCAAGATGCTTTTTTAAATGCAGGAACAGGTGCTACTATTTTCTAACTGGTCACGGTATTTTCAATAGTAGACTTGTGTCATTTGACCTTGTTCCATCGGCCTCACGTCAGTGTATGCGGTGACAGCAACCAGACATCTGAGCACCTTTTATGCTACGTCCATTAGGTACAACAGGAAGTTTTTCGCCGCTGTCTATTGTCCTTTTTAGGGTCTTATAAGACGTACACAATCACATTTGTGGCCTCTCGAAGCTTACTTGGCTCTTACAAGATTCTGACAACTATTTTTTGACATTGTCTCCAGTTAGCCCTGTCTTCCAGAGAAGTCACCCTTTCTCTGATGTTTATTTAGTAATCTACGAAAGTACCCTTATCGATTGCTCCTTTCAGCACTTTAGGTGCAGGGCTATGAAGTTGAGAGCTTCTTCTAGGCTGCTCTCTCATTTGGATAAAGAGGTAACTAATTTCAACTGATGTGTGTATTGACAAGGAGACTTGATTTGTTTCCAGGTGCAATGCGAGTATGTGGTGGGAGTCTATGCACTAGATTGGGATGAATGCCACCCCTTTTGTTTGGTTACATGGTGTTTCCATATCTTTTGTATTCAGAAAAAAAATGACAGCGTTTTACACAATCGGCGGGTTTTTCAATTGACTAAGACATTTTAATTACTCAACAAACTGACGTAAATACGGTTGAATTCTTCCGTAATGGCCGACCAACAGATGCAGATTGGTGTGAATGCAAGGAATGGCAACTACAGCTGCCAAACTTAAAAAACACGCTTCACAACATTATAGCCAGAAAGTCGTTCCAACCATGCCATGATTATTCGGAGACCATTTGGTCCAAAGTTAGCACATTATGCCGATGTCACTGCTGCCCACCATCTGGTAATATAATTATTTCGCATCACAGTACTTAAATCGAGTGCTGAAGAGAATGTTCCCACCACACACCCAAAACCGAAAAGAGATGAGTTTTCTACATCAGTTTCTTTCGTTAATTACTGTTATCTTTTGAATTCTCCTTTTCCCTCCTTCCCATTGAGAAAGAAAAACAGGAAGAAGCAAAACTACGCCCTCTCCATACCAGCCCTCCTCCGCACAATACTTTAAACACGGCTTCGACATGGCCAAGTTAAGTGCTATGACATGATGCTATTTGTCTATCGTTCCTAATCTGGAGCTTTGCCGATGTCTCTTCTCTTTGGCCTTCAGTTAGTCCGGATGGAGTTTATGCCCAATATCGGATCGGTGAATGTTAGTTATCAGGAGATATTAATCTTTCCTGAGTAAATATTCCTGTGATCCTTTTCTACAATCGCTATTCAACTGCTGTACCGAATAGCGATCCATTTTCAATAATGGGGGACTGTCTAGCATTGAACTGTTGTAGTGGTTTTACTGTCAAAGTATCTGAAATAATATGCTGTTCTTGTTGGGACACGTTATGCGAATGCTTTTTTTTTTATCTTATACTACACATGAGACACTGCAACACCGCCATCCATCTGGGTCTGTAACATTCACTGCAATTGCACATGTAGATGCTGTAGTAGTCGGAGGAGAGATTGAAAACCTGGTTCTAGTCACGAAACATGAATAAATCCATTTCACGTGGCTTACAATACTGAACGGTGGTATTGCGATACAAGATCTACCACTCTTTTCCAGTCCAGAGTGAATATATATTTTTAATACATTTTCTTTGCCGTTATGATTTTTTAAATATATTTTTCAAAATCTGAATCGAAAAATGCATTTTTAAATATTTTTTTTCACTCCGGCAGGATTCGAACCCGCGACTTCCAGTGTTCCTTCAACGCTTTAGTCAAGTGTCTCAACCACTCGACCACAAGGCCGACTATACGAGTTAATTCTGTAGCTAAATTCATACCTGTATGAACATAAAGCATAGTGTAAATTGTGCAGTGTGGACATTATTGGTACACATCTTAATAAGCTTGTTTCGTATCCCATATACAAAATGTTAATAGCGCTTTATTAAATTGTTTTACTTTATTGAAAGTTAGAATCATCCATCTACAGCTTACGCCGAGAGTGTTGTTATGTAAAGTATAATTTTTCCCGAATCCTAAGTGTGTTGCGTTCGTTGTAGGTGCAGGAACCCTTTTTGTTATGTTTTTGTTATCACTGTGGCTTATTATTAAAAGATGTTACGGGAACCAAAATAAATGATTGACGGAGGAGTGTAACGTTTGATGCATACTTCCAACAAGTGGCATTCCTTTCATAGAAGCCCAAAAGCTGGGATTGCTCAAATATATTCAATATTGTAGTATAAATCAATAATATTTTAATTTTG
>JAPMAF010002086.1:0-10072 GCA_026537445.1 Silvatares holzenthali | reverse complement strand
TGTGTGTATTGTATTGTATTGATAAATGCCTCTTTATTATTTCTGCCTATCCCTACGAGGAAGTAGCGCGATATTATGTTTGTATGTATGTAATTATATCAAATGGTTTGATGAGAATATCAGTCAACGATAGCGGTAATTTGTTATAATGTATTTGTTAGATCTTACAGTATCAAGTGACATTATTATGGAAAAAAAACAACATTGATGAGATGTCTCGTTGTAAAACACTCGAGTCACGGTCGCAGGCTTTGTTTTTCTGCATCACTTTAAACTAGGTACGGTACGGTCTACCGTATGTCATAATAATTATCGACATTAATCTCGCACACGAATACTGTTCTCCATCAAATTCCGGCAATTCTTTTCATGTGTTTTTTTTCTCCCCGATAACGATCTGTGCAACTGAATAATGATGTAATTTTCTTTGATAATTGCTATTGAAAAATGGTAAACTCTGGGAAAATTTCCTTCGCGTTTCTAAAATTGATGTATGTTCACTGGTACTAAGATATTTTTATAGGCAAGTTCGTTTTGGGCAATATAATAATCTATTCATAGTATGAACATCTAACCTGACAGCCAAAATTAACACACTGATGATATATGGGAGTTAAATGTTGGATCAAAGACGCTTAACGATGAAATATTAAAAGAGTAGTGTTTAGTATTAGCTTTCGCAACTAAAAAAATTAAAAATCTTTTGGGTAGTCATGTGTTGTGACATTTTGTTTGCCAACGTTCCTCACCACATTGCAGTGTCCACCTTCAGGGTGAGTCTGTCCGTGAGAAATGCGAAATTTGTTTTTCTATTTTATTTGATATCACATTTATATGCTTAAGGTTTCCTTTGTATTAACATTTATTTCTTATTCTTTTTACATCTGATTTTCAACGATTCTCGTGCATTTCCTCTTCAGAGTTTCACGTTCTCTGCATGTAGCCTCGCAAAACGCCTTCACACATTTCTTTTCCCTCACATCTTTAATTCAAAGCAAAGAAGTAGTATTCTTTCCTTATATAAAACTAATTTAGATTAGATAAGCTCAAAACTACAGAATGGTTGCTTGACCTGTCCTATCCACCAAGGAACCTTTAGCTGATAGTGAGTCCCTACGGTCCTTATATACTGGTTGATCGTACCTCGTTTCTTTGTTCTTATTGTCTAAATTATTGTTTCGTTGTCATAACCACATCTATTTAATAAAAATCGACATGTTTCGGTCACACTCACTGATAAATTTCAAAATGTCATTTAAATATAAACAAAATGGTTTTGAATTCCTTATTTTTTCAAACGTTCTTTTTCAATTCAAATATTTTTATTTAGGTACTTATATTTATTAATTTTTGGAACTTGTATCAAATTACAGAGAATGATTAATCAATAGAATGCCGAACGTCGATTTTCGTCGATTCGTGTTTTTGCAGACATTGCCGAACGTCGATTTTCATTGATTCGTGTTTTTGTGGAACTTATAAAGTGTAATTACTCATTATGTAATTAAAATTATTTTCATACAAACTGTTTTAAATTTTCGAAAAATCTATACCAAAAATGTCGGATACGTCGAGTGAATCTTTGGATGGGCTGAAAGAATTTTCAGAAATAAGTGATAGCGAAATCGACGATCTTTTGAACATTGATAGTAATGATATTGAAAGTAACGGAAGCTACTGCTTCTTATTTATTATATATTACTATATACCAGTGTTTTCCAATCGTAGAAGGCGAATTGATCGTGCTGGGCTACGCCGATCAACAACGATTTGCAAGTATTGTGAGAAGGGTTTGCACACAAGACGTGCAGGAAAGCACAGCTGTTGATTTTTTTTCTTTTTTTTATTTGTTTTCATTTTCCTAAATAGAAGGATTTTTGTTTTCACTTTGGCGTGTTTTATTTCAATAATATAAACACTTAAAAAATACTGAATAAATAAATGAAAATGATTAAAAACTCACATTTTTCATTTTTTTCATGACGATTTTAGGTATACCTACATGATATTGTTGGCAACCAAACGGTTAAATTTAAAAAAAAACATTTCACAAATTATTACCACGTAGTAAAGTGGGTATTGTTCTCAAAATGTACGTTAATAATTCATCGAATCATTTTTATAATGTCCATTATCAATTCAGACAGAATTAGTAAAGATTCGGAATAATTACAGCCGGTCAGTATGGGACGATTATAGGGTAAATGTTCTTGATGCAATTGTGGGTCACTCGAGCACACGTTGTTTCATCTCATCATATAGCATGATTATTATAACAATGCAATTTTTTCAATGTCGGGTCAACGTTTTCTGGTCATTACTCGCCCGGCAGCCATAGCCGCTGCCACTGTCATGTAGCTAAATAGCTTTACTGTTATTCATAAAAAAGTGAGAACGTGCCGTTTTATGACCGGTGCCATAACGTGTGAATTAATCGTACTGCGCGGTAAATTATATTAAATTAACAATTTAAAACAGTTAATAATATATAACACATTAAACTTTGATTTTTTCATACGGCTTTTCCCGATTAAATGATGTTAATTTAACAGTACAGATAAATAGATTTTTTATAAAACCGTAGGAAATGGGAATGTTAACACAAAATATACATTTATATCAATGACTCTATTTTTCGCAAGTCAAAGATTTTGGGTAGCCATGTCGTGTTGTGGCATTTTGTTTGCCAACGTTTCGGACCACATTGCAGTGTCCATCTTCAGGGCGAGTATGTCTGTGTAAAGAAGGCAGTCCAAAATTTGAATTTTTTTTTCAAGTCTTATAAGAAGATAGCTTTTCATCAGAAGGCAGAAAGCTTCCCAAGTATTATTTTACTATTGGTATTATACCATTGGATACAATATACAACCGATCGAGGGTAGATGAAATAAGTGAATAAATTCACAGCAATAGAAAAATAGTTTACATAATGTCTAAAGAGAGACTGAAATAAATAACCTTAAAACCAAAATAAGGATTGGTTAAAAAAATCACTACGAGAATACCAAGAGGTCGACCGACTGAATAAAGATATGTATCAAGTACGTTATTGAAATAAGGAATTTAGAATACGATATTATATGATGCCAAGAGGAATAAAATGTAATAGAGTGAAATATTAATAATACTGATTTTTCTTATAGTTGCCAGACTTAATATACGAAGATGATTGAAAAAGCAATGCAATAGTTTTGCTAGTAAATTCATTGTATCCCGAACATTTTTTTTACATAGATACTTACATTCTAATATGGACACGGAATCCCAAGAAGTAATATTGCGATATATATGTGGAAATGGACAGCTTAATGAATATTGGTTACGATGCAGAAAATTGAAAAAAGAGGTGAAAAAATGAATAAAATGATAATATAGTAATAAAAAAATATGTTCGCAATATAGATTAATTATATCTTCAAGAAAAGTTATACATATTTTTAAAATTCGTTTGAAAAAAAAATATCTGGAGAAGGTCTACGATCCCGTTTCCCGTTACTCCATCACATGTCACTCACATTTGTAGTACATGGCAGTGAACTGGCAGAAAAGTTAGCGACATGGTGCAAGAAGTATCATTTTAATTTTTCAATCTAGAGAGCGAACACCTCAAGCGTAATTGTAATGCCTCGGTACAGTACGCATGAATATACACAACATGTGCGCTCAAATAATATTGTTGACAAGTCAAAGAACTTTCGTATATTTTAGTAACGTTAGATACCCTTCGTAATGTTCCTCCAGTTTTAATTAAGATACGTTGTTCAAAAATAAATGAAACATTGCAGAGGGACTGAAAGCTTGCTGGTCACACTATAAAAAAAAAATGCATCTATATGGGGACCCTCACTGGTTCTTCCTGGCAATGATTCATTAAAATACATGCTGCGATAGTTGCACATGCATACAGTGTTGCACTTTATAATGCCAGATCGCGGCCTATGCACTGTTATAGTTTTATTTTAGTTTTGCGATTAAATTAGTTGAATCACTAAAATAGTCAGCAAAAAAATCGTATAATATTTTATTTCGGATGTAACTTTGTGGTAATCCAATTTCACAAAGTAATATTAATGTTTCTTTTTGTCAATATACAACTTGTATTTTTAACTGAGTTCGACGCGTTTCTCTCTAACTGAGCATCTTCAGGAACTAATTGCCTTTGTGCTTATTTTGACAGGGTAGAGGTAGGAGTCAGTCGTTTATTAAAATTTATTTGATCGAATAAAAAATATCTGTAGAAGGTCTACGAAAATCATATTGTTTTCTTGCTTGCCATTCAAGACGTTTGATTGATTTGTACAATGTTTTTAATAAAATTTCGGTTTTAATTATGAGTCAGATTATTCTTTTTGAATAAAGTGATACCGGAACGAGTAGAGATAATTTCATGTTCTAGCGGAATAAATTGAGAAGAAGCGTTAGTTATGACATTAAAATTTCCTTTGGAATTTGGAAGTGGACACAGCTCAGTGAATCAATAAAATCTCCGGATGTCACGTCCGAATTATGCCACAACAATCACGTACTTTCTTTGATAAATATGCTTATCCTAATCCGAAATTATCGATCTCTGTGGTCTAGTGTATGATGTAAATAACCCAAGGAGGTGATACTTTGTCTCAGCGCGAAGGAATTTTTCGACCATAATTTTAGTTTATTATCTTCCATCCCCACGATATTCAAGGTGTCCACAATTCATGGCTGTTTAACTATTTCACGACTCAGTAAATTGAATGTGCCGTGGGGACATCCTGCTATTTGAGTTTCGGTAGAAATGTAAGCAAAGTTTAATTCAAATTTGTGTGTTTATAAAGTAATGAAATTAAGATATTGTGATGTTTAAACAGTAGATGTTTTATCATTTCTGCATATTTCCTATACATAATAAATAAATATGAAAATATGAAGGCTATCTCTTAATATTAGACGAGTTATGAATTATTAATATTTTAATTATCGTTACAACAAATAACACTCTCTCTTTCACTCAGCGATGGTGATTGGAATGAGCTGGAGCAAGTTTATGGCCATTCGGAAAGTTAGTTCCAGAGACTGACCACTGAGTGCTGCGCACATTGTTTAAGAGTAGGTTAGTGGAGTACGTGGCGCATTCTGCCTTTATTAAATACTTCATTAATTATTCAAACTTAACTTTTGATTTCATTCATAGGAGAGGCTAATTCCCTCCACATTATGGAAGGATGATCTTAAATGAAATGTTTTCAAATATGGTAATAGTATTGGACATATATTAAATCATTAATAATAAATACTTTGCTGATATTTGTATTGTGTAATAGGCATCGTGTTTGTATAAAAAGTCCGTTTGAAAATATAATGCTTCAAATAGTTGAACTATATGTTAAAAAATACAAAGAGAACTAGTTGTATAATACGAATTATATCGTCAGTCTCTAATTTAATATAAATAAACTATTATATCTTCACTACTGATGGACGTTGACGTGAAGGATCGACTGTAATATATAATTTCTGTATGATGGTTTTTTTAATCTGTTATCATACTTCATATAAACAGGTCATTTTTATATTCACGATTATTTTTTCTTTGGTAACTTTGTGATTCTCCAATATTGCACAATCAATTTTTTGATTTTACTTTGCCGCAATCATATATATTTATAAAGAGTCTACATGTTCTATAGAGCCTGCAACAGTTTAGATTAAGATCCAATATTTGTGTCAATTAGTTGTTTATTAAAAAAAAAATTATATTACACATACATCACTCATTCATACACCATCATCTGTCTGGATCTGTAATATCCAGAGCTAGTAGTAGGTGGATAGAAAAGCTGGTTATTTAATTCCATACACAAAACATGGATAAATCCATTTCAAGTGACGTACAATGCTGAATGGTGATATTACTTCAGGGCTATACTTTTGCTAGTCCAGAGTGAATATTTCAGGCATCATTTTGCTAGTTTTATTATTTTTTAATTTGTTTTGGAAAATGTATTTTGGATTCGAACCTGCGATCTCCAGCGTGTTAGTCAAGTGCCCTATCTACCAGATCACGAGGCCTGGATTTTAAATGAATAAATTATCTATCTATCAATAGGGGAATAGTATTCTCGTGGAAGGTATTTGAGAACAATATAGGTACATGGCAAATATGTACAATACATAGTTAACAATCTAAATCTTCCAAATTATTACTCAATGCGAATGAATCTAACAAGTGTGCGAAGGCACCATTTTACAAGTTTGTACTGGTACCAATACTTCGGCCATTTCATTCCAGTCCAATTAATCTGATTGCACAATCAGCCATCATTGTTCTTACACGCTACTCGTACATCATAACATCGCTACCTACTCGCGCGCTATTATATTGTATTGTGCCTACCGCAAAATACCTGAATGCACGCACTAGATATCTCCTAATATGAGTTAAGTAAACAACTATTGATCACACACAAAAAAACCTTGCGATTCAACACTCATAGGAATAGTTCCGAATGTAGGTGTTCTATACAGTAAAAAGTAAATATGATTACAACTGAAATTGCATAGTTCAACATATGCAACAAGAATGGCAATCTATGATTCTGTATCAAGGTATTGCCCATAATAGACAACATACTAGTTAAACAGTTGTTTTGTTCGCAACAATTTAATTTTTTTAACACAAATATAACATTAGACATCATGACATCACCATCCGTCTGAGCCAATACCATTCAGTGCAGTTGTACATGAGTGCTGTGTAGCACTGGGAGAAAAAGAAAACCTGGTTTGGAAACATGGATAAATATATTTCACGTGGTGTACAATACTGAACGTTGGTATTGCTCCAGAGCCAAACCAAAACATACCACTCTTCATCAGTCCAGAGTAAATATACATTTTTTATTAGATTTTGTAAATATATTTTGTTCATTCCTTTCATTTCGGCGGGATTCGAATCCGCGAACTTCAGCGTTCTTCTAGCGTTCCTCCTGCGTTTTTAGATAAGTGTTCTAACCACTATATAACGTGACCGACTGAATTCGAAGTGAGTTAATTAATTTTATACTCACGGAGTAAAGGTTTACTAATTTATTTAAATATGTAAACATAACGTTTAATGTTATTTAAGCTGCTACAGTATTGTAACGCAGCTTAGTACCAGCACGCTAAGGCATATATGCATAATGCTACCATTTGGTTCCAAAACCAAAACTGTCATGATGACAATTAACTAATGGCAGAGTGAACTGATTCATGTTAACTGGAGGAAGGTACATTGAGGTACGTTGAGTTTGAAATTGAATGTCGTTCTTCCAAGAATCTTCCACATTTTGATTTAATTTTCTAATCCGAATACTGTTAGAAGTGTGTTCAATTGCTCCACTTTTATTTTTCTGTTTACAATAATACACCGTGACGTCGTTTCCCCGAAGGGGTAGAGAGGATCAGAGAGGATCGATCGCCATAAAACTTTATCCTTGAGTGTGAACACATATCTATTGCCTCATCCACACTCATACATCTCCTCATGCATACTCTGCGATTATTACGACTACGAGCAGAGCCATAGATTAAAATTGGCTCACCTGATTGTGCCATGACTTTTTTCTTAGACGGCTCCTCTGTCTCATACCTTCAACATTTGCATCGTAAATTTTCCGTACTCTCTCGGTACCCATTCGTTCAATATGCTCAAACCATCCCAAGGAATTTATCTTCATTTTATCAATAACGCTCGTACCCGCTCCACACTCTTTCCCTATATCTGAATTCCTTACTCTGTCATATACTGTTTTATCATATATTTTTCTGAAAGATCTCATCTTAATCTTTCATTCCTTCTCTGCCATGTTCACGATTCACTTCAATCTATCAAATTTGGCACCAATACTCCGTTATGCACTGCCATCCGACCACTCTTGCATAGCTTTTTGTTTAATATAATAGCGTTTGGTTCACCATTCACTTTATTTCCTAATTTCACACGCCTTTCGATATCACTTTCACATTTACCATCCCTCGTGAACATACTTCCCAGGTATACAAATTCTTCAACTTGCTCTAATTCCTCATTGACAACTTTTATTTTGCACTTGGTTATTCCATCATCTGTTTACTATGTTTCCTATTAAATTAAAAAAATATCTGTTAGGGGGAATATCACGCTCCTCGGCATGCTCACGAATAATTAATTATTAAAATTATTATTTATTATCTGTCAATTTTAAATTTAAATTTGTAAATAAATATTTTAATATATGATACATGTGAAACTATAATATTTCACTTATTGGAACAATCAATTAATGTTTCAATTGTTGAAAGTATATACTGAACAATCTTCTTATTCCTTATTTTTTCGAATACATTGCTCGTTCTTAACTAGCGAGAGGAAAGTTTAGGTAGGTAATAGTGAACTGATCAGATTATGGATGAAAATTTAATATTCTTGCTAGAGTGCTCTTGAGAACTGGCATCATTAATTCCTTGGGTTTCTGGGTTTAGTGGAGCGATGTGTTTGCAAATGTTCATTACCCATTCACAGTTGATGTAGAGTGCATGAGAATTGATGTCTTTTTTTGTGCGAGACGATCCGGCTGTGGAATGACCATTCGTCGTCTGTGTTTTCTCCTATGTGTAATATGGGCCTCTTCGAGTCTCGCGTTGATTTCGCCCTATCCCTAAGTCTTCCTTATCTCACATGGTGTTAGATGATGTTCTATGCAGGAATTTATAAAAAACTGATGGGAGCGTTATTGACAAAATTAAGAGCTTGAGAAATCTAAGAAAATCGTGGTATGATCAGATTAGCTAAATTCTAATCGATGGCTCTGTTAGTAGTCGTAATAATCGTAGAGCATGCGTAAGGAAGTGGATGGGGCAAGAGATGTGTCAGGATAGAGTAGTGTGGCGCTCGATCCTCTTTGCCTACTCCTTCAGAGAAGCGGCGTGATGGTGTATTGTAATTTTTGTATGACTATGGATAGAGATAAATTACTCTTCATTCTCTTATCGTCTTATGGTGTTTTAGGCCTGCTTCGGTGGTGCCTCATGTGCGGGAATTCATACAAAAACCTCTTTGGATTTTGCAGTACAGGGAGATCGCGAGGTACCGATCGGAATGACAGAAAGCAATCAGGGTAGTCGCACAACTCAGAGTTGAGGTCAATGATTACGAAAAAGATCAAAGTCAAGGTGGAATAATTTCTAAAGTGTGTTATATTAATCTATTATGTAATGACTCGAAATCGACCAAATCAACAATATATTGCAGTGAAAAAGAACGGCTTGCTGATTCAAATAAAGAAAGAGTTTGAGAAAGACATTTGTTCCACGTCTCTAAACTGACAAAGTTGATAAAAAGAAAATCTATAAAAAAATTGAGTTTGTCTGCTAAAATAGAGTGTTAATATAGTTCATTACCATATTTTTACAATCTCATGCGGGGAAATCACTTGGGTGGAAATTTTGCACAATCATTCAACTATTGAATCGTCTGTTGTTCAAGACTGCTAATTTGTTGAAAGATACATCATAGAGGTCGAAGGCCATTCCATAACTACAGTGAACAAAAATTTTTTTTTTGCTTGTTACATTTATTTCAATCATCAATCACAGTTTTCTGTTATTGCACCAAAATGATATTCAGTTCTCCGTAATATTTGAGCGACCATTGTGAAGTGTGAAGACTCATGTTAGTACATATAGCTACTGTACGCAAGAAAAATTCTTCAGTCGGAAAAATGTCTGCAGTTTCGACACTCGCACATCCAGCCGAGTGTGTGAGTACATTGTAACATGCACGAGTAAACAATCTTTAATAATTCTTGTCGGTGTTGATTATTTGGCATTGTGTTACACCTCCCCACCATCTGCATAATGGCCAACAATAAATGAAAATGGCCAATCACCTTATTGTGCAATATAATTAACAGGGTTGCAAACAAAACAGAAAACTAAATTATAAATAAAATACGTTTATGTTAAGCGTTACAATTTTAAAAATATTTCTAATGTTTCGTATCTGAGTAACGCTGTAATAAATTAGAATGATTGCGCAGACATGAATTTGATTACGTATATTATATACAAATAT
>JAPMAF010002083.1:0-10073 GCA_026537445.1 Silvatares holzenthali | reverse complement strand
TAATTAATTTCTTTGTCTACGACCATTAGATATTATTTAATTAATCCAACACGTTTCAACCATCTGAAGGTTATGATCACAAATTCGTGATCACAATGAGCAGACGATCAAAACATGAGGGATTAATTAAATAATATCTAGTGGTTGTGAACGAAGAAATTAAGTAGAAAATTTGACGAAAAATGGAGAACCGCAAAGTAACTGAAGAAAAAATTAAAAAAACAAAGATAAACACTAAACTAGAACCAAAACTATGATACGGCATAAATATAAATTAGTGGAATAGGAGGTCCATCCTTTGTAGGAGGTCCATCGAAATGCAAAATCGATCGGCAAAAATAAGAAATTTTTGTTGTAGAGATGTATGATAGCGGATGAAAGAAGGAGAAATATTTATTAAGATAGAGAGATGTGGTGTTTGATTCTCTCTGCCTACACCTTCGGGGAAGTAATAAAATAGTAACTGTTTTGTATTACTGATGATTAATACCACCTCAATAACATTGCACAGTGGAAAATTTTACATTCTGGCATATCATTCCTATTGTAAAAAAATTACATAAGAAACTATAGTATAGAAATTGTTTCTAAACATTATTAAGGTGCTTTCATAACATATCCTCTTGTAATTGTAACTGATTTCCAATCAACCTTTTTCAGAGTCCAAATATAGCAATTATGAATAGACAGCAACTCAAGGGTCATTGCAAATGCACTTGGGAGGGAAATACAGAAAAGCTATTGAAGAATCTGCTATGAACTAGTCTCCTTAATCCTTAAATTAAGAATCTCCGCAACCACCGAACTTGAGTGAAAAAGGCGAGAAATGTGTAAATGAATGCATATACATTAATTATGTACGTACCTATAACACAGCTCATCAGCGACTTGAAGGCACAACTCTCTACGGCGGCTTCGATCATCTTCTCTTCGTTAGCCTTTATTTTAACGGGGCCGAAACACCTCGGAATAATTATATTTTCTCGATATCTCGTGTTATTCCCGACCAAGTATTTGCCCAGAGAATCCCAATCGTTTCTCTCTATAAACGTCCTCACTTCCTTGGACACTGGCACAGTGTTTGAATTTTCTACCATGATTGTTAAAAATCTACTAATATTACATATTATTCACGAAGGGTTGCATGCAGAATACACTGCACTCAATAACATAACCTAAAATTTATGACATTTAAATAATGTTGCCATATTGAAAAAAATGTCTAAAATAATATTTTTTCCCAATTTGAATTAGTAAGGAATGAAAATAAATGTGGTCCCAATACATTACATCAAAAATTATTAAACAATATATAGAATATTGCACTAGTCAACGTCTTTTTCATCTTTTACTTCCTTATTCATCCCTTTCAGTTCTCTCAGACAGTTGCTCCTTGTACAGATTTATGACATGTTATCTTTTATAATACTGAGTCGCTATTCAATTAAAGCAATAGCTTATAATTAAGCATATCCACATTTTTAATAAGATTTTTAGTCTTGTATGGCTTAGAAGTAACTAATTGTTGTCACTAATTACATTTTATTTTTTAAATCTTCAGCTTCACTTCACACACATTTTCTATTATTGCCTAAGGCGAGCTCAAAAACTATACTGAAAGTATGCTACTACTTCATAGAAATTTAAATTACATGACAGAAAAATATGACAGCATAGAAGGTTCACTTGTCAAACCCAAAGAAACAAAATGAATATCAGATCTTTTCACCTCATGCAACATTTTATTATGTTGCAAAGAGGTAGCATTCATAATCCATCAGTACTCTCTACCTTCAGTCTGCATGTCTCAGTAAATTACCTCCTTTCTCGAAATCTGCTTTCTATCAATTCTCTTGATTCGCGCAGATCTCTTCACCTCATGCAACATTTTATTATGTTGCTAAGAGATAACATCCATAATCCATTAGTACTTGCTACCTTCAGTCTGCATGCTCCAGTAAATTACCTTCGTTCTCGAAACCACACTCCCTTCCCTATCCCTCATTCCTCAACAAACCTTGGCACCTGCATGCCCAGTAACAGGGCTGCGCGTCTTCTTAACAACCTACCGAATGCTTTGGACATATTTCACAACCCATTATCACACATTATGGAAACATTACATCTCTCCCTATCATCATATATCCTATCCTTCTCTCCCTATCCGTCGATAACCGTCTCTTCCTTTCCTACCTCTTCTAACCACCCTTTTGCCTTACTTTATATATATTTGCTTTTTATATTAATTATTGTCTATTATTTTTTTTTTCTTGTTTATTATTTCTTCTTTTTCTTGTTTATTATTTCTTCTATTTTTGTATTTGGTACAATGTACTGTTTAATAAATAAATAAATCATACGCCTTTCGCTATCCCTTATTCCTCAACATACCTTGACGCCTGCCACAGTACCAGCTGCCCGTATTTTTAACGACATACTGAATGCTTTGGACATATTTCACAATCCACTATTATGGAAACATTGTGTCTCTCCGTATCATCATAAATCCTTATTTCTCTGTCCCTATCCTTTGATAATCGTCTCTTCTTTTCATCTTCTACCTAATACCCTTTTGCTTTACTGAATGTGTATTTACAATTTTTAAATTTATTTATCATTTCTTTTTCTTGTCATTTTATACTTTTTTATATTTGTTACATTGTACTGTTAAATAAATAAAATAAATATATGAATTAAATTGCATTAAAATATCAACTACAGCATTTTGTTTCTGCGGAAGCTGCGTTGGCAAAGAAGCCTGGTATATAATTATGTGTATAATAAGAGATAAACACAGATTAGGGTCTCATTGTAAGCTGATACATGTGAGTAAGACAGTTAATTACGACTCGAGCAGACTAAACTTTCCAAACAAATATTATTCGAACAAATGTTGATGAAATGTACCACCAAATATTACCATGCACCTTTTGACACACTACACTTTGTATTAATCTATGTATGTTATATGCATTCACAAATGTTTGACTATTGATAGCGTCAATACAGAACAAATTCATTATGCTAGACATGTCAAAAAAGAACCAATTTTAAATAAAAGATTAGTGTGCATTAAATATTTAGGGCTTCTACAGTAAATACACTACTGTGTACTTGAACTCCGTAACTTGTAGCTCTCCATTGATAGTGAAATTCCATTTATTTTACTTATTTTATAAACTCTGATTAATAGACTGGTAATATTCAAGAATGCATTTAAAGAATTTATCATAAAATTAGGTTTATAAAACATTCTCCAAAAGCATTTGTGAAGATGCCCAGTCTATGGCAGAAACCTGTTGAATTTATACCATAAATAGTGGTTGTCCAAGAAAATAAATAGAATTTTATTTTAAAGATATTGATAGAAGAGTTAACGGTGTCATGCACTCTATTATACTAAATCCCTTGTGAACTCGCTGCCAAGATAAGTATACTCTTACACCTGTTCTAGACACTCGTCAGTTAGAGAGATCTGGCAAATGGTCATATGTTGATCTCTTTCATAATCATTACTTTTGATTTGGCTACATTCATTATCAAGTCATTCTTCAAGCATTCATTGTATATCTTGCTGACCAGCGGTTGCAGATCCTCTTTGCATTCTGCCAGAAGTACTGTGTCGTCAGCACACAAAAGACAACACTTAGAAATCTTGCATTTTCACTCCTTTATTCATCTCTCTAAGCTCTCTCGTATAACTATCCTTGTACAGATTGAAGAGTCAAGGTGATATGACACATCCCTGCTTTACACTCTTTTATAATATTGAATCAGGACGATGTAGTGTCATTTACTCTGATTCTAGCAACACTTCCTGTGTATAAGGAAGCAATAGCCTGGACTACCCGGCTTTCCACTCCATACTTTGTAAGGATATTTCATACCTTACACTGAGCTTTTTCTAAATCTACAAACGCCATATAACAAAATATTGCTTAGTTTAAGTAATATGCAGTGTAGGGTTTCCGCAATTTCTTTATTATTCCATACAAAATACACAATAAACAATAAAATTAATCTCTTTTACTTGTAGTTACTTGAAAAAATACATTTATACAAATACTTAGTCTAGTCCGACAATTTACCATTTTATATTTTGGGAGAATTATTTTTAGTTAAAAGAAATCATTTTAAATAAAAATGTATATTTTAATTGTTAGATTGAATATGACAAATTACTATTTGAGCTCTGTTTTTCAGGATCATTACTTGATTAAAATTTTAGAATAATATTCAATGAAAATTTATGATTCATTGTACACATGTGCTAACAAAATGGCAGAAATAGATTAATAAGCTAAATAAAAAAATAAATGTATCACTCTAAAAGATAAAATTCAAATTATACCAAACTATTATATTCACAATTATTGATATTTACAAATAAGACAATAATTATAAGCACATTTAAAAAAATATTTACAGATGTCATTATATTATTTAATATAAAAAGTATAAATTTTATTATACTATGTATGGCTTTTGTAGATATCCTCTAGTGATATTTTTGTCAATTTGTAAAAATTGTTAAAGTTATCTTTTCATATTTTCGTTTTATGAGTTTATATTTAACGCTTCTATCGATCCAAATCAATAACTTTTTAGTTATCATTTTGAGTTGTGACATTATATGCGAGAACATTTTCTATAGCGCCATTTATTGCTTTTAAACACATGTTATTTATAAACAAGTGTCTTAAAAATTAACACTGAACAGCGGTTCGAAACTATGGTACTAAAACGCCACAACACAAAATAAAAACTTAAATAAAATTAAAATTTTCCTAGCGTCCTTGAGGTGTTTTTTTTACGAAAACGGCGCTATGTAAATTATCATGTATTCATTTCCATTACTAATGGAAATCTGTCACAATATATTTGCTTCATTGTTTCTTTTTAATTTTAGGGTTTAGTTTGTATGACATAAGATATAATATATTCTCTTATTTTCATGTTTATTTTTCGTTTTATTAATTTTCTTGGCACACTGGGATAAGCACTTTCTTAAAGATAATTTAATTTTAAAACAATAAGAGATTTCCCATATTTCGTTAATACATATTTAGAAAAACAAACAAGCACAATTTTAAAATTAAAATAATTAAATAAGCTGTTTTCGATATTTTTTTAATATTACGAAAATGAAGAAAACGGAGAAATAGTAAAAAAACTGCATTTCGAAAATAGCAAAAGGAAATAATTATTTTCAAATGTCAAAAGTAAGGGTGATAAAAAATTTTAAAAAATATTGTAAACATTTTCAACAAAACATTTCGTATGTCAAATGAAATTTTCACGTATGAATACAAGAAATTCTCTTGGAACGCAAAGAATATTATATTAGCGCCTTCACGCGATAAGAATTGTCAACACGGTGCCTATTACTGGCATTATCGTATTTTGCAATTAATGAGAGTAATTATTTGAGAGGTGGCTGGTTTCCAATTAAAGATGCACTTCAAAATGGCGCTACAGTCGCCATACCTACACGGGTGCGGGCTACAGGCTCAGCATAACTGTGCCTTGCTCTTGGATCTCTCCTCGATCTCTCAGCATCATACGGCCTCCTTACATCCCATTCTCTTCCATCAGGCTGCCTTCCTTCGTGGTGTCGTTCGAACCTATCTTCGACCGGAGGAGCTCTGCCCATTCTTCCAGATTCTATTTGCCTTTGTCTCTCTTCCAAAAGCTCAATTCTTCCATCTCTCACAGGCTCCTTTTTCGATGTCCTCTCCATCGGTTCTGGTTTGATTTTCGGTTCAGGTTCCCGTCTTCTCGGAGCTTCCACGTGAGGCACGTATCTTATCTCATCAAACTGTTTTTCGCTCTCAACTCCTTCATCGTCGCTCCTCGAATCGTGCTTGTAACGGTTGTCAAAATATTTGTCGTTCCTCTCGCCTTTGTACTCGTAAAACCGTTTCTCCAGTTGTGGAGTTCTCTCTCTTGTATCTCTCGAAGGGCGCGGTTCCTCTGCCGTCCTGCCATCTCGAGATTCGCGGTATTCTCTGGTATATTTAAAGTCCCTGGGTTCTTTATACTCCCTCGAGTCGCGTGGGTCTTTATAGTCTCTAGATTCTTTAAATTCCCTGAGATCCCTTGGATGATCTTTTGTAATTCTCGCGTCAGGTATATCTCTGGTGTACCTAGAATCCCTGACTTCCTTTTGCTCTTTATAATCTCTATACTCTCTAACACCTTCCCTGTTCACTTCTCTGTAATCTCTGAACTCCCTTTCATCCCTAGTCGGAATTTGTTCTCTGAGATTCCTCATGTCCAACGGATCTCTCAAGTCACGACTAACCCTTTCTTCCCTATGATGCCTCTGATCCCTGAAGTCTCTAACTTCTTTCACATCTCTTCCCCTACTGTCTCTATCCTCGCGGACGTTCCTCCAGCCGTCTCTGTGGTCTGTTCTGGCGACGGCTCTCGGCATTTCGGCTCTCCTATCTAACAACTCGTCCTCTTCGTCGTCCCATTTGGATCTCCTTTCGTTCTTGAGATCCGAGGGAGACAGAGGACCTCTAGAAAGGATGTTATTTAGATTGCGTCGCATTTGAGCGCGTTTTTCAAGATCTTCGTTTAACTTTTCTCTTTCCAAATTCATAAATTTTTCTTTCGCCACGTGGAAGCGGTCCTTGGGAGACACGGAACCGGCGGCTCTGAGAAGAGGTTTAGGCGGCGACGGTGAACGGGGACGGCGCGAAGGAGAAAGGGAGACATCGTATCCTTCGTGCATCATGTAAGCTGTACTTTCGCCCCAGTCTTCCTCTGAAACAAAGCAGAATGAAACAAATCAATCCGAGTTAATTTCCAAATCTAATCACCCAAAAAACTACAGTTCCACACAGAACAAAACAATCTATAAAGAAACAATACATAAACGAAACGAGCCAAGCTCGGCATCTCACAGCGAGATTGAATAATAAATACGAGTATATTAAATATAAAAATACGCGGAACTACGGTAGTCGATATAGCAGCCCGAAACGCAAAATTATAAATATATGTCCGATTTTTTAATCTCGAGATAAACAGCCAAGAGAAATGATTCTTCACTAAGTTAAGTAAGATAGCTCACAATGTATTGAATGACGATTAACTTCGCAAGACCTTTGCGAAGTCAACTGTTAAATCCATACACTTTTAAACGTGAGCGTTCTTACTTAACCTAGCGAAGAAACATGTAGCAACCCCCTTCCCCAGATAGTAAAGAAATCGATTTTTTCATCTAAACAATAATTTTAATAATATATAGTCTGTATATTCTCTAGAAACGATTATCGCGCAGTTGAAATACCGATTTATTTGCTGTCTGAGGAATAAATACTATATGGCTGTTTATTTTGGAATGAAATATCGGATGTTGGAAAAAAATGTGCGTACTGGTTGTTTGGTTCCTACACCAACGTGTGTTAATCGGGTTAGGTTAGGTTAGGTTAACCTTTTGTTGCCTCTCTTAATAACTCTGATCTTGATGATGTCATTCATATGTAACTGAAGTCATATTTGAAAAGAAATTCGTAATATTAAACACTTAATTTCACGCCCAAAACGTGTACGAGAGGAGTTTTATTTAAAATTATAGACGGCAGACGCATATAAATTACACCAGATTTCTAATCGATTATGAAATTACCTAAGAGGAAGTGAAACGATATTTGTTCTAAGCATCGAGGTATCCAGTACTGATGAAAAAGTCATACACCGCTTGTTAAACATGTGTGCTTGATGTTGGGCAATCGGAATTAACCTTTCTTGCGATGTTATGTAAGAGTGATGCCATCTCTTACACTTCTCCTGAAGCTGCCACCAAAATATACCATTAATGCTCCAAAAAAACAATAATTCCTTTTTGCACAAGTTACGAACGACTATCTGTGTATATTACCAAAGTATCATAAACATACAAGCAACAAAAGTAGCAATAATGCATATCTAATAAGCAGTTTATTTTTTTCAATATTCGTCTATTTATTTAATGTTTTTTTTATCTTATACTACACATGAGACAATACGACACCACCATCTGTTGGGGTCTGTAACATTCAGTGCAATTGTACTAGTAAATATTGTGTAGCAGGCTTGGCTTGTAATATTGAACGGTGGTATTGCTCCAGGGTGATACAAGATCTACCACTCTTTTCCAGTTCAGAGAGAATATACATTTTTGAATGTATTATTTGCTATTTTTTTAAATGTATTTTTATAATCTGAATCGCAAATCTGAATCTTCGCAATATTGGTGTCGTTCGCTATATAATAAAATAAATAATTATAAATATAAATCTGTTCTTGAGCGCTGACAATTTCACGGATCAAGAATCTGAGACAGTTGTTTCCTCTTCCGATTCTCTCCTTCGTCCAATCCATAAAACATTTTGGCATATTTCAGACATCGCACTAGTCCATGAGATCTGATTGCTTCACTCTTTTTCGCTCCGGCCCTGTTAACGTCTTCAGATATGTAACAGCTAATAGAGCCCATAATATATATGAATTACTGCACGGTAATAGATCCTTGGCCATTGTTATGTTTTGAATGGGTCATATAGTCCATTGTTCCACTCCACACATCCGTTGTAGCTACCGATTGTGTAGAATGGCGCAATCGACGAAAAACACTGTTTCAAAGGGAAGCCCAAATGCACATACAATCGTAAGAATGCGTACAATTGAATGCTATCCAACCACACACACGAGATGCATCTGGAAACGAATCGAATTCAGCTTCTTTACTCTTCATCTAGGGTGCTGATAGAGTTGCATGGAAGTTCCACCATGCAACTCTATCAGCACCCTAGATAAATTTAAATCATCCGAGGATGTCATTCAGAGGCTGTCAGTGTCAGAATAAGGAGTTGATACTTAAAGATACCCAAGTTATAATGGAGAGACACAGAAGTCGGCAAGTCGTTCCACAGTCGGGCAGAAAACAGAAAAGATTTAGCCAGTCGGTTAGTTCTCATTCGGAATATGTCCACCGCAAATTGATGATGCGAAATGACATGTCTAATGACTACCAAATGCAGCAGCCGAAGGAAGGAAGGAATCAGCGCTGGAAAAACCGTCCGTGATAGCACCTATAGAACAAACAGATCATTTTCACAATACTTCTTTGCTCCAGCAGCTGAAGGTCATTTGTTAGTGTTAGGTCATTGAAAAGACAGATGGCGCGCTTCCGAATGGAATCGAGAAGAGATTAACAGGTAAAGCGGTGTTCCTGACCGACGAAAACCGAATTTCGGCGGCTTCTGAAGACATATTATTGTTATTATTAACGTGGATAACTTATATAGTGCCATTTTCGAAGGAATATTACCTCAAGGGCGCTGCACATATTTTTTACTCTTCAGGGAACGATATTTTAAAAATATGTGTTTTTAGTCGGCCTCTAAATATCAACGAATCGTTTCGCACCAACGCCGGAAGAGCATTCCAGGCCTTCGGAGCCGCTACCGAGAATGCGCGCACAGCAAAGTTCGTTTTATTGTCTCTTTTCAGCTCCGTTACCCTTCCTATAGCTGTCGAGGAAGCCGATTTGAGCGTGCGTTGCAGGTCGTTTAAAAAATCAGGAACACACAGCTCTCTTTGAGATACAGTGGCGCCACGTCACACATACACTTGTACATCAACCAGCACACCTTATACAAAACTCATTCCGGAAAACGGAGCCAGTGCAAATCATTACTAGGTATTATATGCTCATACGGAGAATCCACTGTGACTGAGCCGATGTCTAATGCCTAACTGGTATCTATAAAATAACTATCCTGAATATATTTTTGATGTTCTCGATGGTTACTTTGTGATAATTCCATTTTTCCGTTATAATCAAAAGAGTTCTCACTTTGTTATATATCACTTTTATCGAAAGAGTTGGCGACGCGTTTCGGACATACAGACGATTCAACTACAATAATTTTACATATAAAATTACAAAACAACTACCAAAAACAATAAAACCTGTCTATTATACGACTAATTTAATAATTGATAACAAGGATAAGACAGACATCTCGGAAAAAAGTGGTGTATATAGGTTGAAATGCAGTGACTGTGACAAAAGCTAC
>JAPMAF010002082.1:0-10073 GCA_026537445.1 Silvatares holzenthali | reverse complement strand
ATTATCTTAGAACAGAATAATTATTACAATAAAATACTGATTTGACAAATATCATATTTTTAAAAATATTTAACATAGTATTGTGAAATATTGGAAATACAAAAACTAAACTAAAATAGGCATAAAAAGCCTATTTTAGTTTAGAGTAATTCAACCAAAGGTTTTTATTGTTAATAGGAAAGACTTTGGTCGATCGTATTATCGTACATTTAATGCATGACAGGTATATTTAAGATACATCCCTTAAATATGTAGTTCATTCCTTAAATCTCTTCATGTCTTCATGTATTCTATAAGAATCTACTTGTAATGTATTAGAATAATATGAGAATATGTGAGTTTTTTAATTACGTTTAGCAAAGTATAAAATAATCAGCATTATTTAATAATTTTCTTTTGGCATTATTCAACACTGCACTAAAGTAGATTTTGAAAAGTCTTTAATTGTTTATTACAATTTCTAAAATGTACCGGACAAATGTTATTACGAAAATCGCGTGCACATCATTAATTATCAAATAGAGAAATTAGAACCTGAAGATGAACCAATAGCGATTGAACAGGTGAAATAATATGGAAAAAAATATTAAGAAAACTGTGTATTTTTAATGATTTAGAGAAATCGTGCACGCAAAGAATCTAAACAAAAGATTCATTTATTAACACTTTTCATATTAATTGTAGTAAATGTTGTCTTATTATGTTAAATATTAGTTATAAAGTATGAAGTGACGCATTATTTTTTTAATAAATTAAATTACAAAAATGAGCGAAAAAAATATTATTTTTTTCTTTCGGCATCAAAACTGGAAAACAAATAGCAAATTTTAAAATTATTTTACAGAATGTACATCGATAAATAGTAAACTCTTATAGCAGCATAGCTCTGAATTCTTAAGGAACAAAAATGTATGTTTATACATATGTGATAAAATTTAAAGATTATTAAGAGTTTTTTATTTTGTCCATTATGACCTCAGGCGTCACCAAAGTAAAATAATACCAATCATCGACATAAACACTGTAATTTTAGAATTCGACTTAACTCACAATCAATGATTTGGTACCCAGATGACGTCAAATATAAAATACATCTTCTTGAGACATTACGTTACGTTCCTAGAATAAAAAGCAAAACTCAAAAACTCGCCAAAAAAGCCTAAAAATACGCCACACAGAAATAGATAAATCGTACAAAAACATCATAACTATTCATACGGAACGTGTTCCGCCACATTGCTCGCATACTTTTGTGTGTGTTACACCTTCGTTTAAAAATAAAGTTCCCCGTTTAGTAACGTGCATTTTGTGCGTTCAAACTTATTCGAAATAGACAGCAAAGTTACTAAATAATTTATGCCAAAATCATTGCTTAAATAATAATCCAAGCAACTGTATAAAAAGCGCATTGAAATTTCCTCTATTGTTTAAGATCACATAGAGTAACATTTCCAAATCGTGTTTATGGTTCTAGCTACATAAATAATGGAAGGGATCTTTTTGATACCTAAATAAAATATCTTTGGTAAGGGATATTTTTAATTTATTTCAAAGAATACAGACTTCTTCGTATTGAGTACGAACCACTTCACAGAAATGCTTAAAAGAATTTCGCCTCAATGTATGTTCGTGTTGAAACGTTAGATGTTTTCTAAACGTTTGTGTGTAATTATATTGTATCTTTTCGACAGAGACCATATACCCTCGATGAAACTTTTATTTTTCTTTTTAGACTGTTGCATGTTAACGATCTTAAAAAACTGGCACAGAATTATTCCAATTGCAAAAATCACATACTATAGACCAGAAAAGTGTTATTGGTTCAATATTCAATTAAATATATGTTTTTCCATTAAAATAAAATAGTTAAGAGGCCGCTAAAAGTGTGTTACATATTAATGTTTTTTATTACAAAATAAGGAATACCTTTATCGCATTTTATACCCCATAAAACTGTGAGAAATAAACCAAAATTTTAAGGCTTTATTTAGTAGCACGTAGTAAAATATAAATTGATAGGTGTGAGTTATTACTTATAAAAAGTTAATAATATGTAGTAGAACATTTCATAGACAGATTTCCAAACTGCAAATGAAATTCAGACGAAATTAAATGTATTTTTATTTATCTTAATTAATAAACGTTTTCGCTCTTACCTGACAGATATGTTTTAAAATATTTTTTAATGAAGCAAAGCTAAGCATTATGCGATTCAACGCTGATAGAAATATATATTTACCGTTCCATTTAAATCCCTCACTATTTCCCATAACGTTGATAATACGACTCTTCAAATCCAAAATGATATGGTTCGACTCTGGCAGAAACCTTTTTAATTTTTGCGTTACAAAATCATAAATATCATTTGGGTCATCCAGTTTTATTGTGCTTATAAAACCTGCCAAGGCGCTTTGCAGAGCACCGATCCGCCTAGGAACCACTTCCGTACTGCACACTTCGCAACACCAATTCGAAGAAAAATCCAAAGGATTCGATGGGAGAAGATCTCCGGTGCAGGATCTATCCAAGCAGCGCAATGCAGCGAGTCTTGTACCGAATTCGGTTTTATCGGAACATCGAGGACAATTGCATAAAAAGTGCTTAGAGCCCAATAGGTGGAGACGCCTTGCAGGGGTTCCACATAATAAATTAGCATATGCTGTTAATATCTCGGCTCCTTCGGGAATCGTAGTTCTCGCTCGAACATACATCCTTCCGAGGTAATCAAAATCGATTCGGATGTTCGGAGTGCAAGAGTGATTCATTAGTGCGGCGACGGGAAACAGTCCGCGTAGATTTGAATTATTATTTTCATCAATGCGAATCAACATATCGAAAGCGTTCGCATCCAAAACGCGGCAAGTTTGCATCATTAGATTCTCGTCGTTTTCAGGGATATCAAAAAACTGCTTCATATACTTTACCTCAGCGCCGTGCTTACTCGAATTGTGCGTAGCGAGGTTTAGCAGAAATTCTTTATCATTTTCATTCAAAAGTAACGCTCTCAACGGTATAAAGCTTCTTGAGAAACATCGAGAATCTAAAGATTTTCTCGCTTCGGTTGCTTTCCAACTGTTAATCAATTTGCATTCGGCTTCGTGGCTTAAAGATTTCTGACACTTGACCGAACATATCGGCAATCCGCATCCGTTAATGCACTCATTGGCTGTATTATTTATTACATAACAAGAAACACATGACACACATCTTTCATGCGCCGTCTTCGGTCCCATAATTAATGGGTAATCCACAAAAATTAATTCTCCAACAGATATATTTCGATTGGCAAATATTCCGCGTCCCCCTAAATTTGACTTTTTCACAGAAAACGTGTTTAAATGTATATTTTCTTTAATACAATTTAAATGTTTCTCGACTAGCGACGTGATAGTAGTTAATTCAGACATTTTAAAATGCTTCTCAACCCGACTAGACTGAGCGGTCTAAATTTGTGTCAGTTCCGTATCGGCCGCCGGTATTGAAATCTCATTGGGAAACTGTAAAAATCGTTTTCCGTCTTTTTTAATCTTCATAAAAACGGCTGTTAAAAAACTGAAATAATAACCATGCTGATTTTAGCAAAATAAAAAAATATTTTTGTAGAATGCTATGAAGTAATACCTATATGATTATAAAATACAATAATTTTAACTGCAAAGCAGAATCAATGAAACTATTAGAAATGAACTGGTCAAAACATCTTAACGGTTAAAGCAGTCTTACTGTTTAATATTCTCTGTTCTTAGATTATTACAAGAATCATTAAAATAATTACCATGTTACTGGGGAGTTTTCTTAATCTGGTTCATTGAAGTTGTAAACAGTTTTATAAGAATATAACATTTTGTTTAACTGCAGTAATTTATAAAGCTCGTGTACCAATTATTGCTTTGGCACCTGTTCATTTTTCTATTCCTATAGTTTTTTATTGTACCATACATATTCAAGGATACATTTAGACACACTAGTATATAGTAGTTTAAATTCAGCAATCCGTTTTATTTATAATAGTGCTCATTTTAGTATAATTTAGTGCATTGTAAACATTTGATATAAACATATTCTATATACATAATAAGTACCTTTAATCTTTATAATAAAACCACAAATGTTTGCTGATAAATATTTAGTTCTTGCAATATAACGTTGTAATGTTATTGGACATAAGCATATAGAACTGCTTGATATTATGACAGCATTCCTTTTTTTATAAATGGGTCTGTCTATATTTTCAATTTATAGACGAGGGAAGGAAAAATCATTGAGATTTTACTGGAAAACATGCAAAAAACAACACTATTATTAAAAAATACTTTTTATAAAAATAAGATAAAAATATATACATTTGTATGCCAACTAAAATAATAAAAAAACAATATTGAATTCAAAACAAGTTTGCATTAAATGCATTTTTTTCACAATATTGACTACTACGAAATTTAAAAATTTTGATACCACTTTTCAGTAAGTATATTTACATATTTTTTGCTTTTAATCATATGTTTTACTTCAATATTACGATTTTAAATTGATATTTAACTATTGAAAACCTCTTATTTATAATGGTTTAGTGAAAACTATCTGTTTTAAATTTATTCAATATTTGCGTTCTTTGGCATATTTATAATAGTTACCATGATAATAGTGTCTATTTTTTTCTGAAATAAACAACTCAGGCAATCTATCGTAGTGGAGGCAGGCAAACTACTATAACGGAGTAAAAGAATTAACTTCAATATGATTTGCAACTATCATATCATTTTACAATAAAAATAACAATGTTTTTAAAATTTTCTACTTTAATTATAACTAACGAAGAAGTACTAATGTACAAAAAAATAATAATGATAAGGAGTGTGATAAGTTGATATTAAATATTTTCTACTAAAACCTCCAATCAATGCAATTTTTCTTTAGATTCTTTGAAATATATAATATTCACGGACCAATAGTACATTCAATTTAAGAAAAAATGTATAGGTTTTTTTATAAAGCCAAATGCAAAAAATGCATTTTCTGGAAACTGGATAATTTTACTTACGCGATTATAAATATAACTTTTAATTGATATTTCATATTTTATTTATAACATTCCCATTTAATTTTGGGGATATAAATGTGATTTTTAAATTATGTTAATTAATGAATAGGCCTTACTGAATAAATATTAGATTGAGTATAAATTACGAATATGTACAACTATCCCCGACTCGTAATTGTACAAAATTTAACAATAAAAACATTACATTATTTTAGTGTCTATGGCATCAACGTAATGTCTATGATAGTTTTTCAATAATGGACGACCATGTTTTTATATTTTGATCAAACGGAGTGTCAACGAGACTTTCCATGAATAACGTGTTTGTTTATAATGTCAAAACAGGGCAAGAGGAAGATCACTGTTGAATTGCCAAAAGTGAAAGACCTTTCGAATCGACCTAGTGTTTTTGAGCGGTTAGGAACTAAGAAAGCGGCGGCAGCCAAGAAGGCCACCGAGTTCTGCAGACAATGGGCGCAAAACGGGACCTGCGGTTATGGTAAAAATTGTAAATTTGCATCCACACACACGCTGATTAGCCCTTCTAAGCAACGTGCGGCCATAAAAGATTCAACAGAAATTAAGCGGAACGTTAATAAGGATGATCCAAAAAATCGTTTACATTCTACTGTCGTTGTTAGGTCTGGCCGTAGTCCTGAAGCAGAATGGGACAGTTGGGACCAAAATGACTTAGAATATGCAGACGCAGATGTTTTAGAGAAGCGTCGACAGCAACTTCAACGCGAATTAGAAATACAACTGAAAATGGATTCTGGAAAAGATCACCGCAAAGAGAAGAAGAAACCCGCTCCGACGAGTTCCTCTTCATCGCGGAGTTCGAGTACCTCTAGCGTGTCCAGGTCGTCAGGGGGCAGCAGTTCTTCATCCTCCGCTAGGTAAATTTCACTTTAAGCAAGCTCAAGCTGTATCATATAATGAATTTCCTCAAAGCAAGCATACTTACATTTTTGAAACTTTATTTTACAGAGAAGGCAGAAAGAGGATTCGGAAGCCTAAATCAAAGCGCAACTCGAGTTCATCGTCTGGTTCAGATCACGTTTCAAAAAAGAAACGTCTGAAGGCCGATTCATTGAAAAGAGACAAATCAGTGAGCTGTAAAAGGAATTCACTCAAGAGAGATGTGCGCACAACTAAGAAACATGAAACAGTTCCAGTAAAGAAAAAGATAATACCCAAGACTGCTACAAGTAAAAAATCTCTGTCGCCTGCGAAAAAGTCTGGTGGAACGCCTCCGATTAATAATAAAAATATTCCCAAAGGCTACATACTTTCAAAACACACCACTCATAGCAAATCTCCAGTGAAGAAAGATAAAACTAGAAGCACATCGCCACACAGCAAAGATAAGGATAAAGAAAAGGAAAAAGAAAGAGAGAAAGAACGTGAACGGTTGAAGGAGAAAGAACGTGAACGTGAAAAAGAAAGGGAAAGGGAAAAAGAAAGAGAGAAGGAGCGACGTAGAAGTAAATCGCCCAGGTCAAAAGGCAGATCCAGGTCACCTCTTCGAAGGCACGATTCTCATCCACCGCGGGATCCACGCAGAAAAGATAGTCCAGCCAGAAGTAGAGGATCGTCACCTAAAAAACGAGCTTCGCACCCAGACAGTTCTGATAAACACAAAAGTAGAATTTCTCCATCCAGAGATGATAGGAAAGATGATAAACGTAAAGATAATAAAGACCGTTCTTTAGAACGACGTAAGGATAAACACGACGACAAAGATAGACACGATCGAGAGCGTAAAGAGAAGGAACAAAGATTAGCTAAAGAAGCTCAAAGGGAAAAGGAAAGAGAGGATGCTCTTGCCCGATGTCAGGAACGGCAACGCGAAAGAGAACGGCAGAAAGAGCAATCTAAGCGCGATCAAGATACAAAACGCAGCGTGGGTCGCGGGAGAGAAAGAGATCGCGGGTTAAATAAAGGTTTAGAGAAGCCTACTCCCGATAAACCTGTTGAAAGATTACTTCCTAGACCAGAAGAAAGGTTGGCCGCCTTAGCCGCTACGAATAGAAATATCGGACTAGAAAGAGGAATTTCTTCGAATCGAGATAGATCGGAGTCCCGGACGGACCGCAATTCGAGAAAAAATGATAGATCGGCAGACAGGGACCGAATAGATCGATCATCCAAAAGGCAAGGTGATCGCCATAACAGCATGGACAGGGTTGAACGTGGAGAATATGGTCACAATATTGATCATCCGTATGATCATGCGCATTCAATGGACAGAAGTTACGACAGACCGAATGAACGATATGATGATTTAGTTCCACTGGATCGAGAACGAGAGAGGTCACCGAGTTCTTTCCCTGTACAGCGAGATAGGGATCTACACTATGATTCTCCTTATGATATGCAGGGATCGCACAGCCGAGGATATGTGGATCCAGATGATCGGGTTTATGACGACCACATCGATGACCACCATCCTATTGATCGTGGTAAATGTTTAGATATTTGTATTCAGCCTGAGAAGTATACATATCGAATAGATTACTGTATTAACATAATTCTTGATTTACAGGTTTTGTGGATGATAGGCGGAACAGAGACTGCAATCGTAGGGATGAGCATTGGGAAGGACGGGAAGCTTCGGTTGATCAAGAAAGGCAATACATGCATCATGGATCTCATCCCCATAAAGATTGGGATAACGATGAGTACGGTGATTGGAATCGTCAAGATAGACACTGGCAGCATAGAGAACAGCAACATCAAGTAATCACATCTTTCAAATAAAGTATAATTGTATGAATATTATAGATTGTTGTATTTCATGGCAATGGTGTTTTGAAGGTTCATGATTGGGGAGATAAAGAAAGAGATATGGATGGACCCTGGCATGGGCATCGTCAACAACCTCCCGGCAACAACCCTAGGAACCGAATGCATGGTAATGATATTATTACCAACGAACTAATTACAATCTTCTCTGTTTATTTCAAAATATTCTATACTAATACTAGAAACCATCTATTTAAATGTTACATTACTGTAGGAATCTTTTAATGCCTGACACTAAATTTTAGGGATGAAATTATCCCAACACTGAGCACTAAGGATCTATTGGTCCCACCTTAGCGTGGAAAATTCTCATTCCATTTCTACAGTTTTTACTCTTTGCCTATCCATTTCTAATTATTTACAGTAAAATATATTATATTGATATGTTAAGAGGGAGCTTAATATCCTAGTATCTGCCATCCCTCAAATAAACGAACATGACTAAAGAAATTATACTGTAACTAACTTGTTTCAGAAGATGGTGGTTATAGAGGTCGAATAGATCACAGAGTAGATCAAGGAGGATCACATATGCACCCTCTTCCTCCTAAGAGAAATATGCCTGTCAGAGATGTTCCTATTGACCAACCGGATGTTAAGAAACCGCCGGCAAGTGTTCAAAGTGCTCCTCCTCCTAGTCATACAGCACCTGAAGAAGATGCACCTATTCCTGATGATCTCAGTGAAATCAGCGATGATCCTGATGAAATCCTAAACATGGACGATGTAAGTCACCATAATATTACAATCATCTTCATAACATTTCACTAACATATCACTTCTCACACCTCTAATATCGGTTTACTAACAGTGATTCTATCATGATGTGGTTTTTGATTTTCATGACTTTCACTAATCGGTGCAGGAAATGTCTGAAGTAAAAGGAACTGCTTCATCATCAAGCATCGCACCTGAAGGATTGAACTCGGTAGAGTCTTACGGGACGATCGGTCTACAGCCATTTAGGCTCGATTGTGAACCTGTAAGATTTCCATCTGTCTCTCTCTTGTACTAATTTCATATTAATTCTGGTTTTGGATGCATGCTTTAGATTATTCAGTATCCTTTACCTGTATAATAACTTTTCATCGCTGGTAGTAGAATCAAACTGAGGAAAATTTAATTGTTCGATTCCATAATTGAATCATTGCATGAAAAATTAATTTACGTATAAAAATGTGTATCATATGTTGAGTTTACATGTTCGCAGTAATTCTAATACTGAATCGTAATTGCTTATGTTTATCAGATGGTGGAACAAGAAGTGGAGAAATCTTCACCAAACACTTCAAGAATGGCTCCAATTGAATCAGTATCCCATAAACCAGAACAAACTGCGCAAGCCAAAAAAGTAAATAACCGATTTTTTTATCTTATCAATGCTCAAACTCAGCATTGCAACAATTCATAATGAATTTTAATTCTTTAGGAAACCGTTCCTGCTCCAGTAGAAATCAAAGCTGATGTTAATCCTGATCTAAATGATACAGAGGATGCCCTTGATAATTTAGATTTCGAAGAAATATCGGATGGTGAACTTGAAGAAGACCAGCGAATCAAAGGTAAAATAATATTTGCACTGTAAGTATCAATTATGTTCTGCATCACTGTAGTGCAAGTTCGCACTCCTAGAACCTGCTCCATAGTTTACACTTCAAGAAAGGAATTTGCAGTGTTGATGCACACATACCCAACATAATGAGCATGCAGCTTATATTGTAGATTATGTCGAAAAATATATTTAAATAATTCTGTTGTTCTATTAGGATTAGATGATGCTCTCGGAGTTGATTGGGCAAGTTTGGTGGCGGAAGTTCGTGGAAAGAAAGATAAAGATGAAGCTGGAGAAGCTGACAATAACAAAGAACAAACTAGAGCGCGTCAGTATTGGCAGCCCCAGAAGATACTGGCTCGGATTGGAGTATCTGTCTACATGGCCGGGGATGAGTTAATCAATGAAATATTCAATCGAAAGACTAATATTAAAGAAGAAGATGTTAAGAAAGAAACAGAGGCAAAGCCTTCAACATTTGTTCCATCGCATCCGATAGCTTCTATACAAGTAAGAAATTTGTTTTACATACATAACATCACGCAACTTCCCGATAGGGGTAGGCAGAGAGAAAGGAGCGCCACTTGTCTCTATCCTGACACAATCCTTGCTTCCTCCATGCTCATGCATCTTCTCATACACGCACGCCGGTTGTTGTGGCTCCTGACATTGCCT
>JAPMAF010002081.1:0-10073 GCA_026537445.1 Silvatares holzenthali | reverse complement strand
CTGTACTTTGGTATTTAAATTCGAAAGCATCACACCAGCTCGAAACGTGTTACTGACACACGGTTTTGAAAATCAAGACGTTCATTCTTGGAATGCAGAATTTAAGTTACAAATGATTAACCCATCACAATATTAGAATATAATTAATATTTTTTTAATATTGAACCACCAGCCCCTAGATGGTCTGAACCCTTCTCGCCTCCAAAGGCCGCACTCACATTGGGAACCTATAATTCACACGAATCTCGAGAAAGCATTACAGTATCTAAGATATCCTTCAGAAGCATTATTCATGTAGGCGTATCTGGGCCGGGTCGTATTCTGAGTAACAAACAATATTCCACGTACTCTCGTGCTCGCATTATTTCTATTATATCACAATTAGTGTAGACAGGGTGTGGATATTAGAGTGAGCGTGCACCTACTCGACTCGGTGATTCGAATAACGTGCTGAGATCGAATCGAACCAAAAATAACTGTCACAGAAGATCGTGCTTAAGAAAAAATTCTTGGATACAGAAACCAATTCAAAATTATTCATTGCTATAGGAATTGTACTCACTTAAATATGTATATATACGAATATATTTAAGATATTTCTTGCATAATACTGTATGCGTCTTTAATAGTATTTAGAGCTGACTTTGGAAGTCATGCACCACATATCTCACATCCTGTTAGATGCGATGAAAATGTTGGTAAATACAAGGTGTTGATATAAAATCCTCGTCATCCTATCAACAACACGGTCAACAGTAAGAGCGAAAATGGTGTTTGGTTAAAACATTTTAATCCGTTAGCTAAACAAAAGCACGCCTGCCTCTCCAAATATAATTATATTTTCGCAAGAATATTTCTGTAGGTTTATTTCCATTAATAATACCAGCATCCGCTTGCTTTTGTTTCTCATAATTCCTCCGTAGATAACAATATAACAAACGGATGAAATAAATAACTTTGTATTACAATAACAAAGAAGGCAATACACGCAACCAGAAGTATGACAATTAATCAAACTTCTATCCTGATAGAGAACGCCGAACTTGGAAAACTAATAGAGGAAGGAAACAATATGGGATGGGAACATATGTAAAAGACATATACGAACACTACATACCATTCTCCAAAATCGTTAATCGGTTTCATCAACATCCTTTAGCGCCAAGTAACATTTTATTGCGTTTGCTTTTCCGCAACGAAAATATAATGTACTCTAATCAATATTGTTTTCATCTGAAATCGTTTTAGTGCATTTTAAACATAAAGATATTTCTTTCATACGTGTTTACCTTAAAGGGCATATTTATAAGACATTGAAATTATGTTTTGGAAATAACATCAGCGCCGAAGAGGCCTTATATCGCCGTTTAGCATTAACGGCCACGTTAAATATATTTGTATTGTATATCATTTGTTAACACCAGAAATCTCCATCACACTAATGCCATATTTTTTCTCCCGTACTAAGCGTTTAATCGAAAGACTATATAAAATGTAACACACCAGATGGATGACAGCATGTCCGTACCTACGGTTAACAGTTTTATTGTTTTCATACAAATCTCTACAAATATTGCAGCTGTGTAAGTAATCAATTATTCATAATGGCACTTCATCAGATAAATAATTCAATTATATAACTAGATTTTCCATATTTGAATTAAATACGGCAATTATTGATAGAAATTAGGATATTTTTATAGGTCATATCATTTTAATTTCGCCTCAAATCTAATCTATCCCTAGAATGAGATTAGACCATTCTAGTTGTCCCAGTCATCTTGCCAGATTTCATACTGCTACTTTATACGGTGATAGTGTGGCTTTAAAGAAACTTTCAAACATATCTACTCAAAATGTCTAATTATTGATTTTAATAATACTTAATTTTTATAAACTTCCTATTAACATTAAAAAACAGTCCTCACGTTACTATTTTCTTCTAATTTCATAAAACGAAACAGTTTAAAAATAGAACAAAACTTATTTATTGTTTTTGGTTATATATTGACGAAAGCCACTATAATTATTACAAAAAAATATAGAAACTAACCGACATACAGTGCTTTCGTTTATTCAGTACCAATCAAGTATACGTAAATACAAATGTGCAAAGTTTTCTGGTACACTATTGGATCTAGCCTGAATATCTTGAATAGATTGATAAATACAAGCAATATAAATTAAAATTATTAGTGTTTTTGGCACAAAGTCGGCAACATATTTGATAGTATAATAATGATGTTTAACATTCACCTTTAATACATCAACATTTCTGATGATAGTTGGGTTAGATATCGGTATAGCATTAATTAAGGTTAATATAATAACAATTTCCCATATTTGTGTATTAATCACCATCAAACGAAAGTTTGATACTGACGAATCGATATTGAATAATAATTAACAGCCGTGAATTCACAAAATAATGAAATATGTTACCAACGTGACAATAGGAAAGCTTCGCATCATTATTTTTTGTCAGAGAATAAAAGTCTTCCCTAATATGGCAGCGACTAGCAGGTCATAAAGAGATAGCCATCATAAACAGAGAAATAAGGATTTAAAGACCATAGGAATAGAAAAAATAAAACCCCTGCAGAAAATTGGTCTATCGGGTAGAGAGTAAATCGTTAGCTTAACGTTAATAAAATTGCGCAAAAAATATCGGATACAGCTACAGATTGTCGCGTTTATATCGATAATAATAAATGTGTAGTCGTCCGCGAAATACTTAGAAATATACGAATACATCTAATATAAATAGATTTATTTACTGATTGAGCCCTTCTCCTAGAATACACAATAAGCCCCAGGCGACTTATCAGAGGATACTTGTCAGAGTTAAAAGAAACAAAATCCTACAGAGCACTGAAACAACAATGTGGAAAGAAACCTAAACTTGAATATTCTAACTCTAAAATAGCGAAACTGACAGCCTTGCGTTGTTAAAAAAATCAATTTATGAATTTGATAAAAATATTTTTGGATGAACTATTATATGAATTATACTTGAAATTCATTAATTATTTTTCGAATAATTATAAAATCACATTTCACTCACTGGTCTCCCTCTTATAAATGAAGGATAATAAATAATAACACCACCTACTCTTGACAGGAAGATTGATATTGCCTAAAAAAAGTGTTACAATCTACAAGGATCGATTTATTTCACGTCTGTTGAATTCATACTTCGCTTCCATATAATAAAATATTGGTACACATATATGATGCATGTTTGTAATATCAATGCCAGAACTATGGCCATTCAAACGAAACTTCAACTATATTCAATTCAACTTACGTATTGTAGTAATGTGATAAAAAAGTAATAACATTAAAATGTTGTTTCGGAATAAACAATTGATTGAAATAAACAATTTAATAAAGATTTGCTTGAAACAAATCTATGTTAAATTGAGAAATATGACCCATATACGTGCCATGGAAAAGAAAAATAAATCTATTATAAAAAAATATTGACAAGCGATCTATCATCGAGGGAATAATAGACATAGAAAACTGTTCATCGGAATCGTTAATATAATCTAATAAAACGCGAACTACCATCGGCTATGATTGCCGAATGCGAAATTTTGTTAGCAAATAAACTACATGATAGAAAATAAAGTATTCAACAGAATAACTTATTATTGTACTGAAGTAAAAATAAAACACCACTGGTATACGTTGTATTTTTGTAATTGAACGCCTACAATTGCTATTGGCAGCTTCATTTAAAAACAATGAGATTTGCTTCTATATTAACGCATTTTATTTTAATAAAATTAATTATTGCAACAAACACACGGGTGAAACTTTAGGAGATAGGCGTAGGAACCTACAATATTATTTCTAACAAAACTGAAGATAAGTGGGTTACAAAACCAATTTAATTAAAGATTTCATTCCTTAGCATTGAAACGTACGCAATGAAAATTATTGTTTTAAATATGCCGTAGTAAAATATCGACTACTTATTTTATATGTCGTATGATTTTTAATAGCTGAGAGTAAATGTAAGAATTAATCTCACTTTTTTTCGGTTACTTTGTGGTTTTCCACTGTTAATAAAATTTTCTTCATCTTAACCACTATTTATTTACTTAATTCAACATTTTCGGCTAAAGATTGTCTGTGTTCAAAGAACATTTCATCAAAGGCATTCATGAACAAGGCCAAAACGCGTTGTATTTATTAAATAAATAGTGATAAAGATAAAGAAAATAAATAGAATTTTATTGAAAATTTATCTATAAAGAAATACAACGATATTTTGATGCAGGTTGGAAACAATAAACTAGTTAAACAGAAATATAAATATGGCATTATTCAAACCAACCATAAACTAAACAGGTGGGATAGAAATTTATGCGCATACATACAAAAGTCGCACGGACCTTATTCTCGTAGCCATTCCAGTACACCCCAGACAACTCGAATACACACACTAGTGAAATATATTGTAGTTTGCAGAATATTGTCCAACCCCCGTAACATTGTTTAGAAATACGTAAAAGTGCATCGAGGCGTTGGAAGATTTAACCAGCACTTTATATTTACAACATCACGACCAGGTGTCGACGAAAATATCAAACGTAGATACCATACACATAGTAATAATATTTTTCCATTAAAGAATTAAAGCATCGAGCAGAATTGTTTTAAAAAAAAATTCGATTTTATTTATCAATTCAATATTGTGGGAGGATGTATTTTGATAATAATTTTGAATAAAGGGCAATGTCTGCAAAGAAACAATTAAATCCTTGGATCGTTTTTAAATTGCTTGCGATTTCATCAAATAAATCTGTAATGAATGCGGATAACGAAGTGAAATAATCTCAAAGATTAAAAGCGATTTTATATAAATACTTATAACCAAATGAAATCTTATCGTTTTGAAACGCAAATACCGAAATAATGTTTTCGATATCCTTGGTGGTTACTTTGTGATAGTTACAATTTTCCATTATAATTAAAAAAAGAGTTATCACATTGTAATTTATCACTTTATTAAAATAGTTGGCGACACGTTTCGGTTTTAATCAAATCATTTTCAAGCACTAACTGAGGTTGTATCTGTATTGTTAGTCATATGGTGTACTCGGCTGTAGGTTAAGGTGTGGGAGGGGAGGTGGGTGTGGTCTATCGGTGTGAATTGATAGGAAATAATTTTAGCAATGGCGATGAGGTGGGGTTAATTATATTATATTTTTTTTGTTATTGTCAGTTTTTAAACTTTTACGTATCTATCTCTAACATATCAGAAAGTTCAATTGTGCCTTTAAAACATATTTTTTTAGAATTTGCTAACCACCTGATAGAACACGACTATCCATTCGACAAGGGCGACATAAAATACCTTATAGTAACAAACCGATACCAGGAGACAATACTTTTTGAGACACTAGAAATATGTAACAATTTGAACACTGACAATAACATAATAAATAATATAATTAACCCCCCCTCATCGTGTCATCAAGTACTCTACTTACGCATAACAAACCGTAAATGGTTTTGAATTATACTTCATACGAAATATTTTAAAAATATTCATATTTATGCATTGAAAACCTGTTTTGTCTATTTAAAAGCTACTGAACCTTAACTTAAAATAAATGCTATAGCCTACAAATCCGTGCATTTTTTCCATTAAATCATTTGACATAAATAAATTTCCCGAAGTATCAGAGCTATAGGGTTGTTTCGTTCGCGCCTAGAAAGATTAAACTTTGTCGAGGATTGGTTCACATACCCGTTCCTGGAAAGTGTTTGGCGAGGACCGAAAGGGGGAAGGTTTCGTATTATGATCCAGTAGATTAAGAGAAGCTTCTATTTTTCCGTAAGAGCTATGTGTTTGCATACAGAGATTGATGTTGAAAGCTCACATAAACACGGGAACGAAGGAAATTGATTTTTGGAACAGAGGAGAATAATAATCCAACACATTTATTTGCTTGTTGTTCATGCGACCAAAGAAAATACAGCGTTCATCCTGAAACAATGTGATACTAATTCAACTACAATAAATCCAAATATTTATCATTTCGGCAGCAATCGAAAGCTGCGAAATTAAATAAATGAAGCTACAGGTGGCGATATAACGGAGACATTTTCATCAATTTGATTGCTTCATTAAATATAAATTCTGTTTATTATGAAAAGTTATTGCGATAAACAGAAAGTAAAACATTTGACAATACTCATCAATACTTGAACCAATGAAGGTAATCTAGAAATGAGGTATAATGCTTAATACAAAAGAAGATATGGTTAATTAATGAGTGATTTTGGGTACGTAATAAATCTTAAAAATTACAGGCATCTAATTTTCTGTTCAGTTACCTCATGATTCATTTTCTATAATTTATCTAACACATTTAATTTTATTATTATACATATTTTGGTAATATGCTGACCATTTTAAAGAAAAATCTGTTTTTTACATAACTGAAATGGTCGATGTATGCCCAAAATATGTAGAATAATCAAACAAATGAATGTGGTTTAAAGCAATAAATACTATATAACCGTATCCAAATATAAATTCTTAGAAATAAAAATTATTATATAGGTAATATAAATCTTTAAATTGGTGAAACATTGCATTTAACATTGTCTACTTTTAATCTTTACTAACACTTCAGAAAAATATATATATATTTTTAACAGCAAATCTACATACAAATGTAAATGTAAAATAAAATTAAAATTAAATAATAGTAAAAATTTTTTTGTCTTATCCAACAATCATAAATTTTAATTATTAATATTCTGTATGTTTCGGCCATTTAATGTAAATATTCAAAGATATGAAAATGGTCAGTGGAATGACCGAAACATGTAAAATATTTATAATAAAATATAAATGATGGATGAAAAAGATTTATTTATTTTAATTAATAATGAACAACAAACAAACCGAAAAGAATAGTAATTGTAAGTTAATCAATCTGATAAGACAAGTTTCAAGTGCGAATGCACATTTTCAATAGAATTATTACATTAAATTGAAATTTTTGTTTTGTAATACAATTATGACAATTTGACCAATATAATAAACGTTAGACGATCACGATGTAAGCATAACGAAGAAAAGAAATAGTATATGAGCAGACGACATCGAAGAGAAAAGGGAGGTTCGGAATCCGCATACTTCCATGTGCGTTATGTCGATAGTTATTTTACGCTTTTGACATTTTTTACCACATACCGTACATACTAAACGGTGGGGAAAATATTACCCTATAATAATGTATTGCCATACAACATTAATATAACAAGGAAATAATGTTTATATTGATCAGATATAAAGGTGTATTAGGTCAAAAGGTAATGCCATATTATGAACAAATGTAATTTAAGGTATACCGCATCATGTAAAGTCTACGGCTTAATCTTGAGCGAAATTGTATCATGAAAGGAGGAAACGCTATATTTATTTAACGATATAATAATTACCCACTATCTATTTTCACCGTGAAAAAAGCTTCAAAAGAACCGTGATTTGAATAAAACATATTGTGATAATAAATACTTTTTGACAAGTATTTCATATTGCAATATATTGAATTCAAATCACATTCGTTTTGATACATCTTATCACGACGCAAATGATTGTTAGTTGCAAAAAACAATATAGAAGGGATGTAAAATAACGTTAAATTGAGTTTTAATGATTGATGGAAAAATAAAATTTCAATAATGTAAAACTCATAACGGAAAGATAATTTTGAATAGTTGTCAGGAGCAGTGGAACCGTAGAGATATCTATAAAGATCAAAATTCGTTCTAAAAATACGCCTAAGCTCTATATTTTACGTCTTCACAACAAATCTCCAACGAAAATCATATAGCCGTCGTTGTTGGTATAAGTTTCACCAGTTAAGTTAAGTTAAGTGGTACCAGAGAAAAAATTATATTGAATAACATTTATTGCACTATTTTTGCACGAGGCCGCTTGAAACAGCTAAATCTTCTGGCGAATCTAAAATTCAAACGAAACGGTAAATATCCATATTAAAAAGATAAATCGGATGGAAAAAAAATTAATTCCTACAGCACACTCTAGCCTCTAAAATCAAATATTGGAAGACCAAAACTTTTTAGTGGAGTGAAAGAAATATTTGAGTTCTAGACTATCGAAACAAAAGTAGTGCAGTAGCAGACTGAATTTTGAAATATTTCACAAACTTCGTCAATGCACTATAAGAATAAAAATACTTTGGAAAGTATTTTATTTTTTAAAAGATAGAAAACGTCTTGCATGCGTTAAGTGTATTACAAAATGTTGTTTAAATTCTTATCGTTGTGTAAACATAAAAGTATTGCGGAACATAATAGAAGTAAATATTTTTTCCATTAATGAGGCAATAAATCCTGTGGTAGCATTTTATATTTTGATCACACACAATTTTATCTTGGCATGGAAAATGTTTCAAGACAAGAAATAATATATAGACGCTGAATAAACCCATACTTACCTAGTATTTTGCTGAGTTAAGGCGATTCTGGTTTTTTACCGCAGAGGGTAGAAATTTCTTTATTTTTACTACCTAACGCTTCGACAAGAATTTTTTTCCGAATAAATATTTTACATCACGCCGAAGAGATACTGAATAAGCTATTGGTTTACATTTAATAACATGTTTGAATACAAAATGTCACATGCGTAGACTGTTTTAAACCAAATTTAACAATATAGATTTTCAATACAAACGCATTGTACAGCTTTTAGGCACATAATTCAGGATGATGTGCATATTATTTTTTAATGTTATGGAATTATTAGAAAAATCGATTATACAATTTATTATCAAGTTTCTACATTTGAAAAATGTATTCTTATAAAAAATGTGACGTAAAATGAGAATAACGTACGCTTATACTTATATTACGAAAATAAAGCGCTCTTGGGGTGATTTTTAATCACGAAACAGCGCTATATAAATCATCCAATAAACAAATAAAAATAAAGATTATAGAGGCTAAGAGAAATTGATTATTTAATTAATTATCGAGTTTCTACATCGGAAAAATATACTACAATTGTATGTATGACATAAAATGAGAATAACGTACATTGGAAATAAATAATACAGAGGAATTTATTTATACAATAAAAGTCAGAATATTTTAAATAAATAAAATAGAGAAGAGATGACGATGACGATGAATAAAACATGGTGAAATCAGTTCACAAATCTCTCAGGTACTGCATACCATAGAATCTGGTAATAAACTGCCAAAAAATTATATACAAATTGCTTGAAATTGGGTACAAAATAGGCAAAAAGGGAAAAAAATAAACGCGTAGAAAATCAATGTTTCGCTTGTTCATTTGAAAATTTGGCGAAAAATGTATAAATAAAAACACTGCACAGCCCGGGAATCATATATTATTAATTGAGAAACCGCATTGTTTTCCAAATCTATTTTAAAAAAGGAAAAGGAAATCGATAAAACTTTACGCGAATGGGGTTGCCTGACCTATGTTACATCATTTAGTTCCACAGTGGATATACTCGTAGTGTGTATTACGGAAAGACCTCTAGGCCATAGTGTGTGGTGAGAGTAGATGTGCGGGTAGAATACACTAACACTGCGCACAGGCGCGGATCGGGGGAGATGTGGGTCCGTCGGACAGGAGTTGGAAGAGAGGGTATCACCGCTAATGTTACTTTTCATCTGTAATGGCCATAGCTTTGTTGAATCTGTAGATGACGTGGCTACAATGCCCTGCCAAAAGCTTGTCGAACCTTCTGAGATCACGTCAAGGCGGAGCCATCCTTACATGTGGAAGTGGCGTAAAATTTACATTATTTTCGATACTGTTGAAAAATATATGTCCAAAATAAACATATTTTGAAGTCTTTTGTGCAGCTTGTGATTGAACAACTCGCTACTAATGATAAATATGAAACATCACCTATAAAAATATAATATTCAAATACATAAAAAATACATTGATTACTAATCTAAAAAAATGTACTCGTACACAGAATTTAAACCTCTATAAATAAATGCTAAGGATATATACATTTGTTTAATAATTAATATATATA
>JAPMAF010002080.1:0-10076 GCA_026537445.1 Silvatares holzenthali | reverse complement strand
AAAAGGGTGGTAGGAAGAGGTAGGAAAGGAAGAGACGGTTATCGAGGGATAGGAAGAGAGGGATAGGATTTATGATAATACGGAGAGATGTAATGTTTCCATAATGTGTGATAATGGGTCATGAAATATGTCCAAAGCATTCAGTAGGTTGGTATATGCTTCCTTCTTTTCTTTTAATGTAAAGTTCTTTATATAAGTAGGAACCCTCCGACAAGCCGAGTGCTTTGCAGGATCTAAGTTGAAGAATGAAAATAAAAAGAAAAGACCATTAAAAACGGTTATGGAATGCTGGAGGTCGAATCCCGCTAGAGTGGAAAAAAAGTATATAAAAAGGCATTTTTCTATTCAGGTTTTAAATATATGTATAAAAATATATTTAAAAAATAAAAAAAAACAGGGGAAAAAATGCATTTCAAAATATATATTCACTTTGGACTGGAAAAGAGTGGTAGATCTTGCATCGCCCTGCAGTAATACCACCATTCAGTATTGTAAGCCTCGTGAAATGGATTTATATCCATGTTTCGTGACTAAAACTGAATAACCAGGTTTTAAATTTCTCCTCCGACTGCTACACAGCATTTACATGTGCAATTGTACAGTATGTTACAGACCCAGATGGATGGTGGCGTCATGGTGTCTCATGTGTAGTAAAAGATAAAAAAAAAACGTATACTTATAAGTATATAATATACATATCAAAAATATTTTTTTTTGTATGTTTCAATTATTGCAGGTGAGCAAATGCATCTCTACCATCGGAACCAAGGATTGTCTGCCTCTGGTGAAGTAATGGTGGATATCATCATCGATGGAGATATACCAGATTACAATAATAATGAAGAACCAGCACAGTTAAATTCTCAACCAATGTCGTAAGTATACTTGATTAAAATCTGGAAGAGTGCTTGAAAGTAAACAGAAAACACATTAAAAAATAAATCTTTTATTTTTACTTTATCTAATACCATTTATATTTGGTCAATGAGCCAATGAAGCTAGAAACGTGTCAAACTCTTATTTTTAAAGGAATTACTACAAAGCAACACTAAATCCAACATGTAGAAAACAGATTCGTGACTGTGAGTTCTATGAAAAAGGATCGGACCAGTGGTGTGCCTCCCACAGAAGCCCAAAAACGATGTCATAGCTTTTAATAAATTTTTTTAGGTTAAAATTTTTTATCAAACCTTTTTATCAAGTTCAAAATGGCCAGTGTGAGTAAAAGGTAATTTCATTGGTGGGAACTTAATATATGATGAAGCACAAATATATAAAAGACAATAATACAACACAATATCAAGCAACTTCCCGGAGGGGTAGGCAATAGGGATTGAGCATCACACCACTCTATCCTGGCATACATTTCTTGCCTCATCCACATTCATACATCTCTTTATGGATATTTAGTGATTATTACAACTGTGAAAGAGCCATAGATTAGAATTTAGTTAGTCGGATCATGCAATGATTTTTGGACGGCCTTTTTGTCTCATACCTTCTACATTTACAAAGCAATTTTTCTGTACTAATCTCTCGGTATCAATTCACTCTACTATAGGTATATGGACTGATCGATGATTTTATGAGACATGGTAATGAGTTGTTATATGTCATATGTGAGTTAATAAAAATACTTTTATTAATTTCCAGAATAGCTGATAGTGGATATTCTTTACCGATTAATGAGTTGAGAGTGAGCACATGCACTGTTGGATATATGTATGAAAACAATCAATGTATTGGTAAGAAAAATTGCATTTTATAATAAATTACTTGTATTACAAACTAAGTGGACCTAACTTCTCAAAAAACAATAAGCATTAAAACTATTACAGCGAAGAACTAAGTTACTGCTTTACAATATCTTTATTAAGCCAGTATTGATGTATGTTCCTGAGAGTTATTTATTTATTTAACAGTACATTGTACCAAATACAAGAAAAAAGAAATAATAAACAAGAAAAAAAAATAATGAACAATAATTAATATAAAAAAGAAAATATATGTAAAGTAAAGCAAAAGGGTGGAAGGAAGAGGTAGGAAAGGAAGAGACGGTTATCAAGGGATAGGGAAAGAGGAATATGATGATAATACGGAGAGATGCAATGTTAATAATGGGTCGTGAAATATGTCCTAGGCATTCAGTAGGTTGTTAAGAAGATGCGCAGCCCTGGTACTGGGCATGCAGGCGTCAAGGTTTGTTGAGGAATGAGGGATAGGGAAAGGAGTGTGATTTCGAGAACGGAGGTAAATTACTGGAGCATGCAGACTGAAGATAGTGAGTACTGATGGATTATGGATGTTATCTCTCAGCAAATAATAAAATGTTGCATGAGGTGAAGAGATCTGTGCGATTCTAGAGAATTGATAGAAAGCATGCCTAGGAGGAATCTGGAAGGTAAATATTCGAAAGTGTCATAAACTTGGGTCCTTAGTAGGTATAACGAAAGGAGAATGGCAACATTAAGGAGAAAAATTCTTCACAGGACATATGAACCTGTGATTAAAGCAGGCGGTTGGCGCTGCAGATATAACTGTCAACTGTGCACTATATTCATGGATAACCTGACATTAGTGCAGAGCGTTAAGTCAGATGGGCGGGTCATATAATAAGAATGAATGGTAACCATATTAAGTGTGTGACTTCCACTCAACCGCAAGGATGCAGAAGTGTTGAAAAACTAAAGCTGCTGTGGATAAATGGTGTCAACAAGAATGCAGCGGCGCTGAACCTGAGAGAATGGAGAATAGTAGCAATGGATTAGGACAGAGTGGAGAATATTCCTTAATTTAGCCAAGTCCCACTTAGGGCTGTCGAATGAATTTATGATGATGATGATGAAGTGGAACCAACTGGTCACATTCCTTCTAAAACACCGTTATTTTTGATATGAATTGTACTACACTATTGAAAAAAGTTGAATAAATGCAGTGGAGATGAAATTGGCTAGAAGAATGTGTAGAAAGACCCTGAGTGATAAGATAAGATATGGAAATGTCAGCGAAGTTTGCCAATTATATGCAACAATATATGAACAGAATGAACGTTAGATGTTTGAGATAGTTTTAACATTATCGAGCGAATGGCGAATAAAGGATATTAAAACATATCTACAGTACAAATATATGTGGCAGAGCGGTGTATAAAACACCTAGAAGAACTTCATAGAAATATGTTACCCAACTCTTTAACAGAGGCAATGTTAGGAGCCTCAACAACTGTATGACGAGATTGTGGAAAAAGCGAGAAATTTATATCAGGATAGAGAGAAGTGGCATTTCTTTCTATCACACCTCAACCCTATTAGGAATGGTGAGATGTCACGTATGTAAATGTACCATTTATTTTTTAATTCCAGATGTTAATGAATGTATGCAGCCAAACAATGACTGTCATTCAACACAGATGTGTGAGAACCTTCCAGGAAGCTATAGGTGTCTTTGTCAGCATGGATACATGTCTATTGGAACAGGACAACGATGTATAGGTATGGACACCTTAAAATTATGCTTATGTAATATTAAAATTGCTGGTTATAACATAAATGAAACTTGGTTTGGATGGTAGCATCATTCAGAAATTAGAATGTACTTGGTGCATGCTTTAATTTTCTTTTATGTTTATATAACTCAGAAACTGTTCTTTTTCTCATTTTCAAGCTCGTTTCTTATTTTTCTCAAGCTTGTAAAGTGAAACATCTGTACAAGCTTGAGACAATGATATGAACATCTTTCCATTCATTTTGTATTGCTTTGCTAATTGTGTTGTACTACATTGAATTTTGAATTCTTGAATTGTTCTTTTTCTTTTTTATATATAGTACAGTTTTTTCTTTCATATACAATTTAGTGTTAGTTTTAATTTTAAATTCTTGATTTATTTGAAATATGTATGTAAAAATATATTTAAAAAATCAAAACAATAAAAAAATGCATTTAAAAAAAATTATATTCACTCTGGACTGGAAAAGAGTGGTAGATCTTGTATCGTCCTGCAATAATACCACCGTTCAGTATTGTACATTACGTAAAATGAATTTTTACATGTTTCATAACTAGAACTGAATAATCAAATTTTGAATGCATTCTCCTACTGCTACATAGCATGTACATGTGCAGTTGCACTGAATGTTACAAACCCAGATGGATGATGGTGTCGAGATGCCTTATATGTAAAACACATAAAAAACTTTCATATTCTAATGGAAAATAATAAATTTTACATTTCAGATATAAATGAATGCCTTCTAAATAGGGATGGATGCTCCCATGACTGCGTCAATATAGCTGGTAGTTATTATTGTGTTTGCCCTAGAGGATTCCACCTTGCTGGTGACAATAAAACATGCGTTCAAGGTAATATTTAAAGACAATAAAACGTGCATTCAAGGTTTTACTTATCAGGCGTGCCAATAGGTTTCCGCCATTTTTTTAAAGAAAAATTGGACATTTAATATGAAAAAATGGAACCTTATGTTTTATTCAAAGTATTTTCCCTTACTTGCCACTACTTTTTCCCATTTTTCCGGCAGCAATTGGATACCATATTGGAAGAATACTTCATCCTTTAAGGTTATCTACGACCTGACTCAATTTTTGATATCTTTATAAGATCTCTTAGAAGAAATAATAATCACAGAGTATGCATGAGGAGAAGAATAAATGTGGATGAGACAAGAGATGTATATCTTGATGCTCAGTCTCTGCCTACTTCTTCAGGGAAGTAGTGTGATATTGTATTTTATTATTACATTGTAAAATAATATTCTATATTACTTTACAGATGACATGAAAGAATTCTTAAGAGGGTTTGGAGTAACAGAGCCATCTCATACAATACCTTTAATGCAGACAATCGTTCCTAGAAGGCCTAAAATCGAGGAGAAACGAATAGAAATTGAAGAAGACGGAGAGAATATACTTCTCACGAGAATATCACCGACTAGGGACAAAACGAGAATGCCGCTAAGACGTCCGAAACCTCATAGGTACCATCCAAGAGCATTGTCTCCTTTCGATGAATACACTGATTACACGGAAGAAAATCGCAGGCAAAGAATTTCCAAGCAATCCAACTGGACACAGCCAGTGGTGTATGCAGCGGAAGATGAAAAAGACACATATGAACCTCAGGAAAGGAAGAAGGTTGTTGCGGAAAATAAAGAAATGATCGACTCTAAATTGGATAAGTTTTTCAAAGGCAGCGAAAGCATTCACAATGCAAAGAATTTGACAGTTGCTAAGGACGTAGTTAATAAGAAAGTCAACGTCTTCGGTAGAGTGGATAATTCCGAAGAGGAATATGATTCGTATGAAGACGAGGAGGATAGCTATACAACACTCTTTGAAGACAAGTGTCCTGAAGGTTTCCACCGTGACAGTAATAAATGTATCGGTGAGTTTTTGTATTGCATTATTTTATTATTTTTAGTAATATTTGTTCTGTAAACCGCGTGGTGACTATCCCTAGGTTTATTATCTTGGAAAAGCTATTTAAAGAAACCGACCAAAGAGATGCATCAGAATGCAGATTGAGAATCCTTGTTCAATATGTCCCTATTAATGCATACTTGTAATTTTTTTATGCGTCACATTACACACTACAACATCATCTGTCTGGGCCTGTGATATTCAGAGCATTTGCACATGTGAATGCTGTGTAGCAGTAGGAGGAGAGAAAGGATACCTGGTTATTCAGTTCTAGTCACGAAAGCATTTTTGTATGTATGAAAAATGAATAAAAATGCGTTTTTCGATATAGATTTTAAAAAATGTGTGAAAATAAAATATACTGAAAAATAGCAAAAATGTATGCTTACACTAGACTGGCAAAAAATGGTAGATGTTGTATCACCCTCAGTGTTGTATGCCACATGAAATGGGTTTATTCATGTTACGTAACTAGAACTGAATAACCAGATTTCCTTCTCTTCTTTTACTGCTACACAGTATTCACATGTGCAAACTGCGCTGAAATGTTACAGATCCAGACGGATGATGGAGTCGTGGTGTCTCATCTGTAGTATTTATTACAAAACACATTGGAAATTCTAAAATATTTTTTTAATATTTTAACTTATATTTGTTATTCTACATGTTCCGGTCCTACACTAACCATTTTCAGGAATACATGTTGCTTACATTCTAGAAAATGGCTAGCATATGACTGGAACATCTTGAATAATAATTAAGTATAAGCGGTTCTAGGCAATGTTATATAAAAGTACTTTCTATGTACCACAAAGTTACTGAAAATAAAATGAACAGGAAAATTTTGATTTGGTGCAATATGAAGAAAATACTGTTTGAGTCCTTTAAAAAGAACTCATAAATAGTATTTTTTACAAGGAGAAAGATTAATTTTTGGATTTAATTATTATATCATTTAGATATTGATGAATGCGCAATGGGAATGAATTCCTGCAATGGTGTGCTGAGCACTTGCATCAATACACGAGGATCTTATGTATGTGTTCCAACACTGTGCCCAGAGTTGTATGTGAGAAGTGCCAATGGGTAAGTGTAATATTATATTTACATAGATTCTTAATGAGGAACGGTGATTTATGAATTTTCCAGATTTTGATTGAAAAATTCTGCCAAACAGACACCATATTGACTTACTTGGCATATAAAAAAAATAAAATAAATAACATGGCATAACATGGAACTGATTGTTCTTTGTGCTTTATATATTGTTCTGACAGGGTAGAGAGTAGGAGTCAGTTATTTTTTATTTTTTAAAAAATAAATTAAAATTTAAAATTAAAATATAAGTGACAAAAACAAACGTTTTAATATATAAATTATTATGAAAATCGATTACCAAGAAAGTTACATCCGATAAAATAAATTATATATTGGTTTAGTTTATTGAAAATGCCATTCTCTATGCCCTACCCCTAGGAGAAAATAGCATGGTATCTCCTATTATTACTACATCCATGTGCGTTAATTGAATATTTTTTAATGTAAACTTTTTTAGATCTTGTGAGCAGAATTGTGATGTGAGAGACTCTGCATGCTCTGAGGGGGCTGTTCTGAGACAGAGTGTGGTCTACATAACACTTTCCACGTCCATAACTGATACTCCAGTACCTGGAGCGATATTGTACCTCAACACTGGAGGGAAATTAAATAACACAAAGTATATTGTGGAGAGACAACCGCAAGGTTTGTATCTATATCATTGAACCACTTGAAAGTTGCAGGGAACATTAAGTAATACTATTTGGTTTGAGTAGTGTGTGACTATCTTGTAATGATTTCTTTTATAGGAGAGACTTTTTACACTGTGACGGAAGATAAGATGGGAGTTCTTAAAACTCTATCAGTTCCTTCGTTGAAGAGGATAAACAGGTTTGTTGATTTTTGTTGTTATATCTGTTATTTTTAAGACTTGCTTATCACCATTTTCCGCTACTGCTATTCTTTTATTAGGCCAGTCCATCTTGTGTATACTCTTCTGATAATAACCAATAACATTGTTCTATCCATTTCGATAAAGAGAGATGGATGAGGACGGGATACAGGGGGAAAGATATCGCTATACAGTCCTAAGAACAGGACAACACAAAAGAAAATATAAACATTTTGCTGCTCCCATAGGCATACTTACCGGCTTATTCCCACACAAAAGGTCCCAGTTCAGGCAATATTAATGAAATGCACTCCTGTAGCATCCACAGATTGGCCAACAGGTGCCCCTTTGGATTATTGGTAAGCACTGGTCAAACAGTTTTGACCAGAATTGTTCATGATTCAAGGCTGGCTGCATGGTTTAGTAGTCCAGATGTAGGAACGCAGCACACATGCGAGTTGAGACTGAAGGCAGGAAGAAGTAAGTCCAATGGCCCCTTCTTTTCGTCTTCCAGTCATTCCTCCATTGTCACTTTGATAGTGTTAAGCATTTCATTCATTGTAGAATCTGTCATTGTAGAAGAGTTTGTGGGAGTCAGCTGTAGCCTTGGTAATCAAAATGTCACAATACGACATTACAATCCAAATGTCTTTGACTTTGAAAATTTTTGGTTGTAAACGCCTATAACAAAATTTGTTATTAACTGGCATCTAAATTGTTTTCTTATTATTTTAGGATAATTATCAGCAGCAAGGGATACGATGAGAAAGGCACCAAACTTCTTTATTACACTAAGTTTATTGTTTATCTCTACATGTGGGATTAGATAGAAATTACATACATTATTATTCTAAAATTTTTGTTTAAATTATGAATTATTATCTTAGAGCTAACATATTACTCCATATTTTAATAATCTAGTTAAATTTTAAAAGCCATCAAGTGCAAGAGATTGATTTATATTATAGAGCAGGGGCTGGTAGACTATGGCCCAGTACCTGTTTTCAATCTGGCCAGCAGATTATTATTGTAAATACAGCATGAAATGTTACTTTGCGGCCAGTCTTATTACAGATGTTCCCACTGTCTTGAACCACTTTTAACTTCTTTCTTGATATGATATATCAATATAGACTCCAATCTCCTTGGCTAGCTTTTAGTTATTAACTGGATATGGTAGCTTCAATAGTACACTTTTTCAATTAATTTTGTTCAATCGGCCTCATGTCAAATTTGTGGTTACAACAACCGGATACATGAGCACCTTCTATGCTTTTGTGAATGCCTTTTTGTTTTCTCTATTCGGGTTCTATTGGACATGTGAACTTTGTGGCCACTCAAAGGTATTTAATATTTTCAAAAATCTGTCAATTGTCTGAACTTAAATTAAGATACATAGAACAGTTCTATCAAATTATATGGTATTGTTTCCAGGTAACTCTTCCATAGATGTAGTCACACTTTCTCTGATGATTATTTTATAATCCTTATCGATTGCTCTTTTTAGCAGTTTAAATGCAAGGCCACAAAGTTGAAAATTTTAGGATGCCATCTCTCTGTTGAGTAACAAGTCAACTAATTTCAACAGGGCATTGGACAAGAAAACTATTATTTTTCAGATACATTCTAAATATGTGATGGGATAGTAGCACTATTTTAAGGGTTATAATGTTGTCAAACTACATTTGTTTTTCATAACCATTTTACTTTCGACAATTAAAATAATATGAGATTTATATTGGTATTTGGAAATGCATACTTATGTGAGAAAGATATTTCCTAAAATAAAATATGCAAAATCCCAGCACAGGTCATTTATAACCGATGCCAAAGAAAGGAATTGTCAATTTGAAAGTTTAGTGTGAGGAAATATTATCTCAGGAGAAACAATTTCATTTTTTATAACACTACAGTTGAAATATCAGGTAGAACAAGATCAATTTAGTTGATTATGTTTCACCATGTGGCGTTTTGTTATTTGTGTAGGCATTGATAATAAATTTTATTCAATTTAATAACCATAAAAAGCGTTTAAATTTAATTACAATAACATGTATTTTCCTATGTTTTAACCTAACCTCGCCAAACTTTCTCAGTTTAAAGTATCCCCTAGATTCATACGCTTCTTCACAACTATCAGCTGAACTGCCAGTAATACGTTGATCATGGAGGCTGCAAATCACTCTCTTTAATATATTGGACCATTATTTACTCTATATCTTTCACACATTACTAACTTTCAATAGTATATCCTTACAAATTCTTTAGGTCGACATTACTGAAACTCAAAATCATCAAAGGTATGCATGGTATGGTGTATGAATCCCAATTCTATTCCCATGAATGTATTCTCTTTGTTTAGGGCTTTACCAGGTAAAACCATAGGTTTTATTATATAGAAATCTTGTCTTTTCGATAACTCAAATGCTTAAATTCTACTCTCTAAACATAGTATGGAATGCACAATAGCCCTATTATTGCGCAACCTTGGAATGGATTCTTAAAATGCTTTGAATATTATTCTATCATTATGATACCATTGAATATTTTCCTTCCAGATTTCTTCCATGTATGTTATTTCTCATTTTCCTAGAAATGCTTAGATTTTTCATATCCTCTCAACATTTTAATATACATTTTTTTAATCTTTTACTACACATGAGACACCACGACACCACCATCCATCTGGGTCTGTAACATACTGTACAATTGC
>JAPMAF010002077.1:0-10080 GCA_026537445.1 Silvatares holzenthali | reverse complement strand
AATACTGAATAGTGTATTATTATTTAATTAGTGTTTTTTCAGGGCAATATAAGATTTACCACTCTTTTACAGAGTTACAGCACACAAACCCGCAACATCCAGCACTAGTCGAGTGTCATTAGACCACGAAAATATCATAAATAATTAAATTTTGTATAAAAATATATTTTTGTACCTGTGTATAATGTGTCAAATGCATCCACATTCATTGTATTGTGGATGCATTTGAATAGAAAAAATATATTATTTATTAATGATATTTATTGAATAAAACTTACACATTTTTGCACAACGTTTACATTCACACACTTAACCGTTTGACAGCTATCCATCAAAATCCTTATACATTCCAAAAGTGCTAGGGATAATATAGATGTTTCAAAAATAAAATATATTTTTTTACTAAAAACTTTATAACTTCTGCAATAATACATGCAGCTATATCAATACTTACTAGCTTTGAAACTTAACTTAGCTTTGAAAGACACACTTTTGTTCTAATAACACAAGAGCGGCAAAAGACATGCTTACGTGCAGAGCGACAGACTCGCACTGAAATATCAGCGCGATAGCGCCGCGCTGCCATTTTGGATACGAAATATTGAAGTGCGATAGCGCTGCGTAGACGTCAAACGGTTAAGGTTGTGGACTAAGAAAAGTGACGGTCCTCTTGAAAGATCTAACACTTATAATTTAACATTTTTCATAGTGATATTTTGTTTGAAAATATCCGAACTAATTAATATTTCTGTGTATTTCAGGAACACGCATTTGAATCCAGTCAAAAATACAAGGAAGGCAAGTTTATAATCGAGCTAGCTCACATGGTCAAGGAGAATGGGTGGGATTAGATGCGCTGCACTAGTGGGGCTCGTGAGCTGCGATGTGGCCGCACCCGTTTCACGTGGCAGTCCTCACGGACGGGGGCGCTCCTGGGGGGCTCAGCCGGAGACTCCCCCCAGAGCCGCCCCCCGTTCGGCCTGGGCCCTGCGCTACAGCTGACCGTGATAGCCGACCATACTGCACGCATATCACTCCGCATCCCGAGAGCCCGCGACCTTTCTTCGTATGGAAGTCGCCACCGAACGTTTGCGTCCAACCGTGAAGTGAATACCCTCGACACTTTTCTACTCGGTCGTGCTGGAACATTCCGTGGAACTTCGTTATTATTTCTATCACGGATAAACTTAATTTTTAATAATCGTGCGTGTTGAAACGTATTTCTTAAATAAACGACAACCGAACATTTTGACGTAATTCTAAAGTGCAATTAAAATTTAAGAGTGATTCTTGTCGGTCGACGGGTCCGTGTGGAGTGCGCTGTGGAGAACATTCGGGCGTTGACCGTGCGCACGTTACGTTTTAATGATAATTTAAACTTTAATTGTGATATATTGTGATTTCTCGATGTTTGCTTCAAACTGTCGAGTGTGATGGTAAAAATGTGATTAAAAGAATGATATATGTATTGCTTCTGAGGACTCGAGGAATTCCCAGATTTTTAAAATAGAACCTCTATTATCATAACTATTGTTTAACATAATATTGTACGCTTCGAAAGATAACACGAAACTGGAAGGGTTTTGCCAAACATGTTATTATTCTCATGTATATCATGTACTCGTATATTGTATTGTGTATCGTGTAGCCTTCTTCGTGGGGTAGTCTAATATCATGACACAGCGCTTAAAGTAAAGAAACGCTTTTAATATGATATACAAGATAAGATACATACGAGTGCAAGAGTGTGAGTGCGAGTGCGATAGTAATATCAGTAATATGCATGCACTACACTACTAATATGTGCTACAATACATTATATTATACTATACAAGTCTGACGAAATATAAATACTGGCATTAGCGACTTATTTTGAATAACATGTGTATTTTTTTATATATTCCGTTTTGTTATTTGATACAAATTTATGTTTATGTTATTCAATATTACAAGAGATGTTCCCAAAATTATGACGATTGTGTTACATGTACTATAAATAAAACTCTCATGCACAAACTTGACATGTAAATCTGTTTCATAGCAGACCTTCCAAATAGAGGTGTTATTTTGGTTATGTTAAAAAAAACAAAGGGAAAAAACAATATGTATCATTGGGTTAATTGATTTTGTGGTCAAATGCTGTTGTACGCCGGTTTCCTATAAAGCTTCTTAATATTGGCCTAAACAAACTGGATTTGATTTGGACAAACTGGTCTTACTGAAGCGAGTCCAGACCTCGGTATATCTGTTTCAGTGAAACAGACATAAAATTGATAACATATAAAATGAGGAATCTACAGTACAATTCTCAGAATGTCGGGAATATCCTTAGTATTTGGAAACTCATCATCATCAGTCGAATATATTTTATTCCAAATGTAATTGGCAATTGCACTACACGATCGTGCAGAATAAATGTGCATAAACGAAGCCACTAAGACCAAAAATTGATTTTATTATGAATGACATATTATTCCTTTTTTTTATTATATAAGTTTATTGGAAATTGGAGGATTGAAGTATTCAGTTTCTCCTTAATGATTCACTATGTCGCTTGAGAGAATATGATTTACGTAGTTGTGAGCTGTTTGTAGGCAGCTGATTTTATTGTTTTTCAGCATCACTTTATATGAGAGCGCTAATTATGCTGCTGTGTAAAAATGTAGATTTTTTTTAAACTTTGTCAATTCACGATTGCAAGATGATCAGTTAATATTGCATTTTGACTCGTTACTTATATATCTACATTCAAGCAGTGTTATAGATTGTAACTGAAAGCTATCAATACGTATTTTTAAAATGCTAATTGCACATATTTTATGTATTTCGATATGAAATCTGTACAATTGCATGAGCTCACTTTACTATGCCAAAATATTCTTAAAGAAAGTATTGTAACTGTATTATTTTGGGAAGAATTCAGCGACAAGAATTGTAGCTTAAATCGAAATTTTAATAATGGATGCTATTGTATTTTTTCACTTGAAGGGAATGTTTGAAACGATATTTTAACCAACAAGCTGTCATTAAATTATATAGGATTTCATAATTTTACTCCAGTAATGTATTTATGGTACAAGAACTGTAGACAGAATGAAGAATAATCATGCTGCCTCAAGAGCTGCATCATTATTTTATTATTTATTTGCTCTTACTGTTACTGGAGCAATATCACTTTCTTCTTCAGCTATCTTAAGTTTGGACAAATCAGAACGATTAGATTTGCTTATCTTGTAAGCCGCGGGGTTTGGGCATTTTCAATAACTAAATGATCTAAAATCTTTTCTTTTCCTAATTATGATCCCCATACATCATCATACAATATGACCTGGTAGTTAAATGGTTAGAAATCTTTACTACAATATTGTGTGAAGTTTTAATCGCGTATTGGTTAAAATATCGGTCTGGAATCCATTTGTGTGTCCTCTATAAATAATACATAATATGAATGCAACATTGATTAAAAAAAGTAATAGTTTCTTATTATAGTTATGATACATATACTTAATACAATTATTGTTGCGATGTAATCATTTTGGGTTTGACTTTAACGAAACAATGTCGTTTAATTAGAAATTTATGTGATGAGTTTAAAATAACTGAGTTAGGACCAATTTGTGTGATAGACGTGTGAAACTTATTTGAATCATATTTACAATAACAAATTCGAAGGATTCGATCTTTAACCTGAACAGTATCTAAAATTTGTTATATTTTGTAATATTACCGGGAGTAGCTTTGGAAATACCAAAATATTTTTGCAGCGTTCGATTTGAGTGAAGATAGAGTAATGCCGCTTTCACTATTTGAAATTATACAATAATACAATATTAATAATATTTACAGATTTGATTTGACTGTATTAAATGTAAGTTTCACAATAATTTGTGTGACGTGACTCAGATACAAATGACACTGTAATAGTTTAACAACATTGTTGTTGCCTTTCTTCATATTAATATAAGTTCATATTTACAAACGATATCAGTGATGTGTGCGACACGTTATGCACGTGCAGTGTTTCCTTGATTTATTCCACATGACCAAATGATTGTGCAGCAATGAGATTGTCATTGTCATTGATATATTTTCTCTGCCTCTGTGGGTGTATTTGGAAAATGTAGCCGAGCTTGTAACAGAAACTATTTTTTGATCCTGTAAAATTTGGAAAATCTCATATTTTTTTATATATTGTAAAATAACAATATTGTTGTGTCCTTCGTTCGTATTACGTATATTATTCTTTACTTTTGTATAATTAAATAATTTTCTTTTTGATATTATTTTTTTTATCTTATTTCTAAAAGTTCCCTTTCAGAGGATCGAGGAGAGCGGAAAGTGGGAAGTGAGAAGTAGTACAGTATGAAAGGATTTGTGTTTGCTAATGTTTAGTGTTTACGATCTGAATTTTAGGAAAAAATAGCGTTAAATCATATAGAGTCAAGAGTAAGAGTGGCCGCACAGAGCTGCACAGCCGGTGTCTGGTAGCTGGTATCTGGTATCTGGTGTGTCATCCAATTGAAGCATTGTATAATGAAGCACTTTTAATGTTTAACAAAATATATGATCTTGGCTTGTTGCTAAATTACTATATCCATTGTTATACTATGTATGTGATCTGTAGGATGTATTGAATTTCTGGAATATATAGTGGTAGTGAGTGACAGCACGCTATCTGATGTCGCTGTCGCTGCTTGTACGTGTTACCGTAGGTACATGTTATGATGGTGAAGAGGAAGATGAAGATGGATATGATGGTGTCGGTGATAATGAAGATTATGGGGACGGATAAGATCTATGGAATGTCTTCGGTGAACTATAATCATTAAAGTTTTACTCAAATCATTAATATTTCTTTGTAATTGATTGTTAGTAAATTGTTTTGTGTTAGAACTTTTGAAAAACTCTGACTGTTTGATTACTATTAACATTATAACTTAAGTGTACAAATTGCCTCTCTGAGGGGTTGCATGCATGTTTTTCATTAAAACTAAAGGTAAAACACGTTAATATGTAGTCGTACAATTCAATATTTTCATTTTTTAAGGTCGGCATAAGATTTGGGAGGAGTATAGGTATGATAGTGTATTTGCAGTTTTGAGATAAATCACCAGGTCTTTTCCAGAATTCCAATAGGTTATACCCGATGTTTTTTATCATGATGAGCTGTCCTGTATTATTATATTATATACAATGTTTCCTGTACTGTAATAAAATAACCGTGAGGCTCGGGTGCAGGCAGATTAACTACGCAACTGTACATATTATAACAGGTTGATAATGTAAAACAATACAATATGTTACAATATGATGAAATGTCAGAGTGCAGCAAGAGTAGGGCCTCAATTACATTGCATTTATCCTATTAAGTCCAGTTGTAACATTGACGATTTGGTAACATATTATTACGAAGAAAATTGTTGAATCAATATCGCATTGCATTGTGATTATCTATTTTATATGTATTATGGTAATCGATATTACTGCCATTAGTTATACTGTACTTTACTGATATATGCCGCTAATTAAACAGTTTTTAATCCATTCGAATGTGATTCAATTGTAGTTCATATTAAAAGGTTAACAACAATCTTAGTTTAGGAGATTCCGTAGTGAGCTGTTTTCAAATGAATCAGTGAAAAATATTATCCCTAATCGTCTTGACCACAGTCAGATTTATAAACACTATACAATCAATCGTTCTTAATTGTGTTTATCTCCTTGATATGATAACGTTGAACATATGCATCTTATTGTAGGGAAATGTATTGTGATTCTCATGAGCATTTTATTTTACATAAATACAGTCGAACGTCGCTAAGTCCAAACTGAAAGGAAGAGAAAATACTTATTTTTCGCTATTATTAATCTTCTTGAATTAATTGAGGAGTAAATTAAGAAAATATAAATTTTTTATGTATTGGTACAATTGAATATCAGATAAATTTTCAAACACAATCGAGTCTTGGTACATTCCTACGTGGCAGCAAAATGTGGACTTGGCAGAAGAATAAAAGCAGAATAAATGCAGTGTAGATGAAATTGAAGAATGTGCGGAAAGACCCTGAGACGATAATAAATAAAATCATCAGAGAAAAATGTCTATTAAAAGTAGCAATCATAAATAAAATTAAAGTCAAATGTTTGTGATGGTTTGGACATATCGAGCGAATGGCGAATGAAATAATAATAAAGCAGATCTACAGTGCGAATGTGAGTGGTAGAGTAGTGCGAGGAAGATCTTGCAACTGAAGGCCGAGGAACTTGGCAGGAACATGTTTCCCATCAATGGCAATGTTAAAGGAGCCTCAACAACTGTTGTGCATATATGACCAAGGTGCATGAATATGGAGGATATAAAAAATATATGTCAGGGCAGAAACAAGTTACACTCCATTATTTCGCCTACCTCTAATGGAAAATAGCATGATGTTTTGTATGTATGTATGCATATAGAGAAATGTGAAATCTTACTTTTACAAGTTCTTTTGGAAAATTTGGTGACATATTGTGCTTTGATATTTATACAGGAAGTTAAAAGCTCTCATTGATCATGCAAACCATTATTTTGAAATATTTTTTTTTATTTTTAATAGGTTTTGAATTAGCGACATTTGAATTAATATTTGACTGTAACTTTATTACTACTATTAAAATAGTGAGAATAACCGTTACGTAATCTGTTTACTCCACGCGTTAATGTTTAAAATATTCAGTAATCGTTGAATTTCGAAAACCCATTTACCGTCAATCATGCGCTTGGAGCCTTCTTAAAGATGTAGAGAGGTTAATTGTGATTTGCGTGGTAAGGAGGTATCGCTTAGGAAACTATTAACGCAATGTTGTTTGTTGCACATGCAGCGATCGTCGATTGTTATTGCAAGTGTAAATACTGATTGGTCACACTGTCAACTCTGTCGTGTGAAATGTTCTGGTCGAAGTTGAGTAGTGAATGGGTTTATTAGAAATTAAATAAGTCAAACCGGATACTTGTACAAATATTTACCACGTTGCATCCCACTTAGTATGTTAGACAAGACAGAAATTTCTCAATGCTTTATGTGTGTTTTAAATAACCATTTGTATATTAAAAACTTTTTCTCAAAATTAAGATATTCGAAATGAGTGTAGAATATCACAATTTTTTCCTCATCATTTGCAGCGATAGTTAACCCTCAATGAGATATATCTACAAATGAATTATTTTGTAACTTTTTCCTAGTTCATTTCTACTTTGCTGAGGATAGTGATCTCCAATTTCAAAAAATGACTTTGAGGTGTTCATGTGAAATGGTAGTGCAGTAGTTGACTGTTACTTTCTGCATAGTGTGTACATGATAGCAAGTACTATTTAAATATCTAAACACTGTTGATATCCATTGTCACTTTGAAACTACCACACATTTAACTTTGGCATTAATACAAATTAAAAGAAGTAACATTATGAACCCCTACACCTTAACTAAGTATGTTCATTGTCCCACATGACTGTTTCAAATTTCTTATATTTAATAGCAATTTTTTGATGCCTAATTTATAATAATTTCTTAAGTATTAATCCTGATATCCATGAATATGCTTACAATTGTATACGTGCCTGCAAATACAGAATAATTCCACATTTAGTAAAATAAAGCATGATTTTTCCCTAAACATTTGACAGCCGTTTAATACAAAAGAGCAAGCGAGATAACACGCATTGGTTATATTAGAAGATAACAATTGTATTTGTCTGAACACACATCCAGACTGTTCTTAAAATGGAACACAAACAGTCAAAAGTATGGGTATAAAAGTGGCTGTCGTACATGTTACATGTTTGTATGGGATGAGTGCAAATACTAATATGTATAGATATCAAGATGCTGTCTTATATTTGAGTTAGGCTTGTAACTGATATATTGTTTTGAGAATTCGCTGCATTTTTACATTTTGTGAATATCTCTGAAGGGTCTTACTATTACCCCTTGTATATTAATGAGGTATATTATTATATTAATAAATGGAGAACATATTGGATAAAGAGTGTGTTAGTGTCGTTTAATAGTGCCGGTCTCAAGAAGTCAGAGTTGCCGAGAGGTCTACTGAGAAGTGGGGACTGTCTGATGATTTGGTTATGTAACGTGAACATTACAGGAGGATCACAGCTTAATATTATTATATTTTTGTATTTTCCTAGAAAACGAACACAACCATGTTATGTACAATAAATATGATATAATATTGTCATGTGTATGTCATGTCATCTCGCGTCAGATGACGCGATTTGTCATTCAGCCCAGTTGCACATTGACTATTTCACAACATGATCTCTCATTATATAGCAATTTGCATTAAATTAAGGATGTTAGGATAACTACTGTAACGTAGATTTATTTTCAGCTCATGTAATTTGTTCATGTATGAGATAAATAAAATTACAAGATAAAATTAAACGTTTTTTATTACATATCATCAAACTTGCACCATTTATTATTTCTTTAAGACGTCAAGATATCTTGTACTAAGTTCTCAGGGATTTTAAAAGATTTTAAAATTCTACTTATTTAAAAAAAACTACTTCATAGACAACGAGTACTTAATAATCTGTCACGTAAACTTCCAGCACCTAATTTCTGGGAATAATCAAGTAATACACCTAGACAAACTTAAATTAAGCGATGAAACCTTGCTGCCAAAATTGAACGATGAATCAGACTAGCACAAGTTGGATTCGGCAAACTATTCCAGTTGGAGTAAACATTCCAAAGGATCAAAATATTTTTTAACATATGAGAACAAAAGCGTACAATCTGTGCATATCATATTCTAACGTATGATTCACAAACATGGACACTTACATCGCATGATTCATAAACATGGGTTTACTTAGAAAGCTATAAAATTATGGAGGAACAATACCTGGATTAGACAAGAGTAGTTACTAATTACTAGAGATTGAAGTCTGACATTACGGGAAGACCTTGTGGCAAAAAACTGTTATGGTAATCAAGACTGGACAAATGCTGAAGGACTGTGAGTGCATTACATGGATACTGCTGGATGCTGATGGATGATTGCTGGATAAAAATAATGGCTAAAGAATTGGAGAAGCATTATTAAATTACTGCAAACCAACTTATGAGAGTTAAGAGCTGCGCAGTTTTATCCTGCACTGTGCAAGTTCTACCTTACCTTTTTGGAGCAAAAGAGATTCTCAAGCCTTATTGAAGAATTTATTAATAAGGATTTGAAATTTGAAATTTTTTTAAAAATAAAACAGGGTTATGTGCAAATTACATTATATTCAAATTGTAACATGGATAAAAATTAAACATTTGTTAACAACAAAAACCCTAGATCATATTTTGTTTTCTAAATCACCCTACTTCTGGAGATTACCAATCAGAAAATAATTGAGAAGATTTTAGTTTTAATAACAGAGTAGACTTGATATAGATGTACAGTGCCATTGCAGATAAAGAATTAATAAAGCAAAATATATTTTAAAATCTCTCTTATCTTACTCATTTTAACACTCTCGTTTATATTTATGCACGCACATTCTTTGTTATATTTTCATTCTATGTATAATAAATTTTTATCAAATATGTTTTTACTTTATCAATGTTATATAATTTAATTTAGAGTTCTTTGTAAAAGTTTTATTTTATTTATCTCTTGGAATTTTTGTATATGCTGTTTATAATTTTACTCTCTTTAAAAAAAAACAATAATACTTTTGAAACGGTTTTTACACGGAAACAGCGATTTATAAATTGTCCAAATAATTGATGTAGTATAAAGAAAATCATAGTGACGAATATGTGGAAAGACTCCAAGCAATAAATTAAAAAAATATTTGGAGAACTCAAACTAATAGTAACAATGTTAAAAGGATGAATGTAGATTCCTTGAGGTTTGGTCATTTTAAACAAACGGCCAGCAAAAAATCAATTCTATCATCAAACAAATAATTTTAAATCCTAAAAAGACTCCCAAAGAGGTTCATTCATATTTATTCATTGTCAATTATTTAGTAACTAAATAAAACAATACTTAGTAGCTTTGTTGCTATCACTTTATTTATTTTCGAGTATA
>JAPMAF010002076.1:0-10082 GCA_026537445.1 Silvatares holzenthali | reverse complement strand
TATATATATTTATATATTCTTTGTCGATATACCACTTATATTTTTAAATTCAACGTGTTTCAAAGCGAATAAATATACGTTCCATATGGCTACACATCACACCTTCACAGTTGGTATAAAGCACATGAGAACCAATACATTTCCTAACTCATTCCTATACAAGACAACCTGGCTATGTAATGACCTACCGTAGCCTGTATTTCCTCCCGTGCCGTTTCAAGACATGCGTTATAACCAGCTCCTAGTGAAAGTGTAAGAATGTAAATAAAAAAAAGGTAGTAAAATATTTTTGAAACATATATTATATACGAATTTATATGTGGTTTTAAAAATAGTTTATGGTACACAATTTCAAAATTCGTGATTATCACAGAATAGTAAAAATATATCAAATACAATATATGGTTTAATTAATAATAAATACGCGCATACGCATACGCATACAAACAAATATAAAGTTGGACAAACAAAACACTCGAGATCAAATACTCTCCGATTTCACTTATCATTCTTAGTCACCCAAATGTACTGCTGTGCCGTTTGTCTAATCCAAAGGTCTGTTAACTTTCTTTGAAGTTCAGCTGGCCAATGGGTCAGTTAAGTAGGTCCACCTAGCGATTAATTATTTTGTTATGCATTTATCTAAACTTTATTATCTGCAAGACATTATTTTCATAGTTTTGACATCTGGATTTGGCTCACCGGCCGTAGTTTGTAGACTATTGATGTAAACCAATTATTAATAGATACAATTGTAGATTACAAAAGATGATTTCCGATTCACCTTGGCTGTTTCTAGATATTGGACCATCCCAGTTTCTAACTACGGTAGCTCCAATAGCGGATTTGCATCATTTAACTTTGTTCTATCGACCTTGTATCAGTGTGGGAAGAGCGATCGGATATCTATGCACCCTTCTATTCTATAGCCTTGTAAATAATATCCTTCCATTAAAAACACTTAGGAATTATTCTAACATATATTTAAATAATAAATATCATCTTTTATCATTATTATGGATAGCTAAAATAGCACTGTTTTCGTGAGAAAATCACCTCAAGGGTACTGCGATCTATTTATATTACTACTTCGTAAATCTGAGTAGGCAAATATGAATATTTTTTTATCTTATACTACAGATGAGACACCACCGTCCGTCTGAGTCTGTAGTATTCAGTGTAATTGCACATGTAAATGCCAGAGGATAGATTGTAAACCTGGTTATTTCGTTCTAGTCACGAAGCATGGATAAATCCATTTCACGTGGCTTACGATACTGAACGGTGATATTGCTCCAGGGCGATACAAAATCTACCTTCCAGTCCAGAGTGAATTTACATTTTTAAATGCATATTTAGCTGTATCTCGATTTTTTTTAAAACATTTTCACGTATATGTTTTTAAAATCTGAATAAAAAAATACATTTTTAAATTTTTTTACACTGGCAGGATTCCAACCCATGGCCTCCAACGTTCTTACAACACTTCAGTAAAGTGTCTTATCCACTCGACCATGAGACCAACAAATCAATAATAATGCATCTAAGAACAATTCTAGTTTTTAGGTTTCTGTCAGTCCAATTTCATTTCTCCCATAAATATAAATAAGGAAAGAGAGATAAGGGCATTGTATAAACAGCTCTGAGCTACTTAATAAGTTGAAGAATAAACAAGCGCAATCATGAAAGGAAATTTTTGAAATATCTAAGATATTACATATAACATAATATACATTACATTGCACGATGGATCAAATTAATTGTTGCTAATCATAAAGATATGATGTACTAAACAGCGCTATATAAATCATCCAATATCAGCGCTATATAAACCATCCTATCACAAAGTAACCACCTAACATATATAATATCCAATAAATAAATAAAATATAAACTCTCAGAAACCCCATGATATTGATATTATAATATTAAGACAATTTATAAAATCACTACAGAAATGTTTCCCCACCTAACTGCTATATTATTTAACAAAGTCTGGTTGCTGTCACTACATACACTCACATGAGACCCACAGGATGGAACAAGGTTAAATGATGCAAGTCTACTATTGAAGCTACCGTGACCAGTTAGAAACTGGGACTTCCAATATCTTCCTAGTTGTTCCTACAACCCGGAAGAATCGGAGTCTGGACGTCACATCAAAAAGGAGTTAAAAATGGTTCTATCGGCGGATGGAGCCCTACAGCCAAGTCTGTACATTACATAAGAATAGATTATCGTCGTATCGTGGCAAAATCGTAATTTAAATAACGATCGGCATACTTGTGGCACACCAGATAATAATATTTACCGAGTTGTTACAGTTTAAAATCAAACATCGCACAATGTGTGAGTAATTTGAACAAAGATGTACAGTTGACACAGGTTGTATGAAATCACAAAAATATTGTGATCGCACATTCTATGTCAAAGCTGAACAAACATAGTCAAAAAAAGACATTGCTTGGAATAAACTACTATCTTCCATCACCAAATTACAGTCAACTGGCCATATGATGTGATGCATCTTTATTTTTATGAATTCCTGCATAGAAGGCACCACCAAAGTAAGCCAATAACATCATAAGATGCTATGTGGAGAGAGGAAAAACTTAGGATAGGATAGAATTAATGGGGGTCTTAAAAAGGCCTGTGTTTATATGGTAGGAGAAAAAACAGGCAATGGGAGGTCATTACACAGCGAGCCGTCTCGCACAAGACTTAGAGAATCTATTAGTTCACATACGTTCTAGCTCTATATCGATTTTGGACTTAGTTTTTTTTAATCTTATACTACACATGAGACTCTATACCACCATCCGTCTGGTTCTGTAACATTCAGTGCAATTGCATATGTAAATGCTTGTAGCAGTCGGAGGAGAGATTGAAAACCTGGTTATTCAGTTCTAGTCACAAACATGGATAAATCCATTTCACGTGGCGTACAATACTGAACGGTGGAATTGCTCCAGGGCGATACCAGCAATTTTTCAGTCCAGAGTGAATACACATTTTTAAATGCATTTTTGGTGTTTTCAATTTTTTTAATATATTTTTACACAAATACTTTTGAAATCTGAATTGAATTTTTTATCACTCCTGTAGGATTGGAAACTGCAACCTCCAGCATTCCTCCAACGCACGAGGCATCAGTGATGCCAGTTCCCGAGAGTATCTTCCATGAAAATATAAGTAAAAATCATGAATTCTAACTAAAACAACGAATTAAAAATCTCTGTTGGAATTTATGATTAATTACTAAAACAACAGATTCCAAAGATTGCACCATCGTCGACATCAAATACTTTACATATTGAAAATGATGGGTTCAACCTACGAAATTATTCTATGCAAACTAATTTATATTACACTTCTTGAAATGCCATATATTTATCGATTCTAAAATGTGTCCTGATGTATTTTGCTAAAGTGTCCTTGGAAGTGATTAAAGGCCTACTTAAAGACCTACTTACACATGCCAGGCCTACTTACACATGCCAGAACTCTGATGGTATTGGAGTGAAATCGGGCAATGATGGTGTTATTAAATCACTTTTAAAATGGATCCTACTATCACAAATTGCTCGATTTTGTGTCCTTTCTTCTACGAGAGGCCCATATCGAATAGACCCTGGTCTTAAAGAGACCTATGTTGCAAGAGGAAGGATACATAGATGACGGAAATGTCATTGCAAACCATCAAACACTATGAAGCAATTGTGTAGAGCTTCAAATGAGTGAAGGTATCAGATGCAACAGCTGTCGGACGACACACAAATCGCAGTGAGAAGATTACAGGAGACAAAAGCAGTCCTATATTCTGCAGTTGGAAGGAGATGAGTAGACAATGAAATTTAAAACACATATATTTGAAAAAATACTGCTAAAATATAATTACTATTATTTATAGCATTAATGACTTCAGTTAGCATCTCAGTTGAATTAATACTATGCTTTCATAACTATGACAACAAATTAAATAAGTTCAGATTAATTAGACAAATGACACAATGCAGTATAAACATTAAAATAATTAAAAATAGTCCACACCAATAAAAAATTGTGTTGTACGGACGGTGTGTGCTGAAAGTGATGAATTGTGTTGTACGGACGGTGTGTGCTGAAAGTGATGAATTGTGTTGTACGGACGGTGTGTGCTGGAAGTGATGAATTTTGTACGTTGAGTTGAACTAACCCAACCGATCATAATCTACCAACAGATAACTTCCGCACACCGCCGGAGACGTCATACAGCACGCACAACACAAACATTTATCAACTGTTGTTCATAAATGTTTTCGTCACACTCCAAATTCAACGCACAAACACAATATTTAATTGGTATTGGCCCAGCTTATTAACAAAATACATTTGAAAATCACACATTCAATAAAATGAAATTGATTATTTATAAATAAACAATATTTCAATTCATTTAATGAAATGCTTGAAAATATCACAATATCATCTCTTTCTCTCTCTCTCTTTCGCTTTTACTCTCGGCAACAAATATAATGTCAATCATCACTGAACACTCAACACTGACAACTTTTACAATATCACAATCATCCCTAGTGGTCGCTTCGTGACTAACTGCCTGTTTGAGCGCTAACAACTATTAAACATTTCGTGACAAGCTTCCGACTCCATCGCAAAAACAAATAAATATCCTTCAACAAGTGTTCAACAGAGGCATCTCACCTGTCTTAACTGCATAAAAATTATCCACATAATTGGCAGCGACCTGACCGCCAGCAAAGCCAGTGGAGGAAGAGCGAACTTGGAAATTCCACTCTAACATATCAAAGTCAATATTGGTAAGCGAAACGATTCAGAAACTCCACATAAAAGAAATCAAATACAATTTTATATCACCCAATAACTAAAACTGTACCTCACGCTTCAAACATACACACTTACGTACTACCTTACGCAAGAATACACACTATCGGCTAATTGACAGAATATTGAACAATTAGGAAAATCAGTTGCACTGACAATTTATATGTGATTATTACGTTATATTAAAATATACTCATACACACATCCCTACCTACTTTTATATAAATACATATATCTATTGAACGTTTCTTAATAAAAAAAACTCACATTTTATTTAGAGATCATGTAACGAAATGGATATGTAAAAAAATACTAACAATTTACATAAAAATGCCAATGTAAACATATTTTGATAAAAAAAAAATAGAGAGTACATGATTTAAAAAAAAACGACAGGAATTGCGGTGCACAAAAAGAAAATGAGATCTCAAATAAAATAAGTAAAAAAAATTACAATGAATCTAAAAATTCTTAATGCTACAGATAAGTTCATCTTATGATAGACGATAAGATATTAATTTAAAAAAAAAAGCTGCGATATTTTCAATCAGCCACACCCGAATTCAACAGCACCAGATCATCGAAAAATGTTCGGTACGGAAGACCAAATCATAAAGAATCGATTTAAAAAATATATTATTGAATCAATTATATATAAAGCTGTAGATAATGTTTTTTGGCTGTGGAGCTCGAATTATCGAAAATTAGAAATCCAATTATATAAAATACAATATTTGGTCATATGCAGGTAAAAATAATCCTGTCAGAAAACTGTAACCCTACCACTTGCTCTTGAAGAATTCTCTTTGTTGGTAATCTTTATTTGGTGGTATGTCACTGTTGTCTTGGAATCTGCTCTTGTCTCTGTCGTTCATCCGCTGGAAATACCACTTCGCTTTATTCCTGTTATCGGAAAAATCATATTTGCTCGATCCCTTCTCTCGCGAATTCTGCCTGGCTTCCAGCATCTTGTAATACCATTCGCCACTGTTATCAGATTCGGCATCGTCCTGGAGTCGGATTTTCTCTCTGTCGCTCATTCTTTTAAAATACCATTTGGCCTTGTTCTGACTTTGGATAAAATCGTAATCATCGACACCGTTCTCTCTAAAATCCTTCCTGGCGTCCAGCATCTTGTAATACCAATCTGAACCCTCATTTGTTTGCGACACATCTTCTTTCTTAATGTCATCATCAAACTTCAAGACAAAATGTTTATACTTGTTCCGTTTATCTTTCTTATTTTTTTTTAAATTTTTTCTGAGTTTCTTATGGATTTTATCGTTGACGGAATTAAAAGGGAGCGTCTTATTTAAAACCTCCTGCAAATTGGGGCCTAATATCGGTTTAAGAGTACGCTGTTTGAACTGCTTCTTTTTTATATTTTTCTCAGATTGTTTGTTTTGCTTCCGCAGATATTCGGACGGTGTGCGCGGACCTTTACGATGCTCGTTCATTTCTAAGATAAAATGGGACGGAGAAGCATCTTCGTTCGTATCGAATTGGGTGTGCTGCCACATCATGGAGTCAAAGTACTGCTGCAAGCGGTCTGTTTGAGGGTCATGTTTCCGCTGCTGCCCATTATCTATGTTTTGAAGCACCTTTAATTTATACTTGAGCAGTTCATTCTCATCTTGGAGCTTGTGAAGGTTGCTCATGATGCCTTTTACGGAGTCCACCATGTAATAGGAACATGCATCGTTGATTCCCCATGTGAAGCCGGTCGCTAGAATCACAGCGGCGATGACCGTCCCTAGTAAGATAGTGTTCAGCAGTTTGCTGATTTTCTTGTTTCTTCTGTGCACATAAGACTTGATTTTCTCATCGGCGAGAGCAAAGTCCTCCGGCAGTTCTTCTTCGCTATCTCTAACTGTTGTAATGGAGCTGCTTTCCGAGTCTGCGATCCTATCATCGAAGACGGTAAATCGAACAGCTTCAACAGCTTCAAGTTCAGGGTAATCTTGATCAGAAATCGGGTCATTGTTATAATAAATAACATCACGAATCAGATCAATATAAGATACTTCAGGTTCCGGCTCGTAGTGGAAAACGGCTTCACTAGCTGGTTCGGAGCTTTCTATAATTGCAGAAGCGGGCTCAGGAAGAGCTTCAAAAACTATCGCTTCCGAGACCAGCTCAGAGTTTGGGATTACCTCAGAATCGAGAACGACCTCAGGAACAGGTTCAGAGTGGGCAATTATCGCCACAGCAATCGGATGAGGGAGAGATGCGGTTTCCTCATCATCAGTAATGACAAGAATTCCATCAGTATCAATGTCATCCTCTTGAACGTTATCATTCTCAGGTTTACTAGAAAAAATAACAATCATTACAATGCGAATGCTAATCTCTCTATATTGATGTTAAAAATATTTTGCAATGGGAATATGACATATCAATATGTTATCTAAATCTAACAGATTACCTAAAATGAGAACAAATAAGATTGCAATGTAACATAAATATATTTATTTTGATTAAATCATTACAAATAAAAAAATATTATCATAATTCAACACATTTTTGATTTAAGGAGTAAACACCCCTTGATATCGTTTAACTGATTATAGATAATCATCAACATCAACACTCTCAGCCCATCTCTGTCCACTGCAGGACACAGGCATCTTTTCCTCTCGCCGTGACACCTGTCTCACCTGCTGAACACGCAATTATTCTAATGTCATCCATCCATCCATCTCGGTAGGTGATCTTGAGATCTTTTGTTGCCCTATGGTCCTCCATCCCAACATTCTCTGTCCATCCACCATTTGGTATCCAGGTAACATGACCAACCCGTTTCCATTTTGACCAAGCTAGCAAACCTGTCAATTACATCATTCACTTATTTCGATTTTTCCTTTCAGAGTTATTGCATGCATCACACTTTCTACTCCTCTCTGTGTCACTAGCAGTCTGCTACAGGGTTGTTTGGTCAGGGTTAAAGTTTCCGTTCCATATATAAAGAGAGTAAGCACTGGTTGAAGACTCGGGACTCAAGGGAAATAGAAATCTGGCCTCGAAAAGTGAATTTTAACCTTCCAAAAGGCACCCAGACTAGATTTAATCTCTTCAGATTGTGATTTTGTGGTCAAAATATACATAATGATCTACCTTTGCTGTTGTACGTCCAGTTCTGTCAATGCTGGTTATCATTTTCATCTTACTGACATTCATCTCAAGTACAATCTTAGTAAATCCTTCTTTGAGATCATAATATCATTTTTTGTAAATGAGGGCATGCGGAGATGGTGATAGATAGGCAGATAAAATTGGGCATTGAGTATGTCTACTGATTATTTTGGCAGTCATCCAAAAGGATTTGAATTACATTGTTTGCGCCAGGATTTCTTGAACTCCACCTACTTCTTTCCCCCGTCCCCTTAGTCCTTATACATCATTTCTCTCGAATTTAAATACAACTAGCTCCTATTTCCCTTTATTTATATGGTGCCAAACTTGCAATCTGTCAACCATAGTCACACTTCAATCTATGACAATTTGGCTGCCGTCAACCATCTTTCTTACTAAGCAATTTCTCTTCCTATCTCAAAAAGCATGTTGCGGAATTGCCAGCTTGGTCAAAATCTGTTGTATGAAAATTCATGTGTGCTCCATTCGTTAGTACTAGCAAAATGCACTAATGAAAATGTTAGCACAATAACATTTTCTTCTTCTATCCTATGTATGTATGGAGGCAAAGCCAAGTGTCTACTTATTAGAAATAACAGTAACAACCAAAAAAAAAGAGCAGTACAAAATGTAAATAGGAACAATTAATAACTGCATATAACAAGTGCAAAAATCATACGAATAACTTCAACAAGGTTAGCAGAATTGTACACTATAAGAAACAAACACATTTTCTCAGTTCATATGCCCAATAAAAGTTATACCGTTTTATTCCCAGGTAATATCACAATACCTTCTTCATCGACATAGCAGTCCATGTTTCGCTGCCATATAGCAAGGTAGGTATCGCCAGCTACTCCTACATCGAGAGTACTTTATTTCCGATTATGGATTGCATGGTGCCGTTAATTTGCAGTCACTCTCTTATATCAATCTCTTCGACCAATCTAATGTCTCTCATAAATCTGCTACCAAAATGTTGCATTCAACATAGTGTAACCAACTAAGACAAATTTCTTCTATTTTACAGACCAGATTTGTACCTCAAATTCTCCCTCAATATCTGCATTCTGTTGTGGATATTTTGATTATATCAAATTAACATTGGACAACAATGATGTCATTAATATCTCTTTAAATAAATTCAAGCATCATAAATTGTATAATATTGTGTATATTGCACATCATTTCCGAATCTAATTAAGTTTGTGAATGCAACTTATTTAGAAATTTTGACCTTCATTAACTAGAACAGATAAAATAATACAAGATTTTTGCTCAATTTTGTTATTCCAGTTCCATAATGAAGATGTGCCAGCTTGGCTATTCAACCTATGTATGGGTAGCTGTATGAAAGAGCTTATAGAGATAAAAAACTACAAGAAAAAATGTAATAAAATCAAAGAATATTGTTTCTATATATTAATTAAACAGTTGTCTAAAATTGCATAAGAGCACAAACCTTTCTGTATGCGTGTTGTGTGTGTGTGCGCTTGGAGAGGGGATGAAATAAACATGAGAAAGCTAATATATAAAATAAATATCAAGTTAAAGCCAGCTTTATACAATCTGAGAACAAACACAAACAGTATCGAATGTTTTATTACATCTTCAATGATGCTACAGATTTTTACATCTAATTATTGTGATCAATAGTGACCATAGGTTATGCAGGAGAATTACTACTGGTGTACATGCTAGGGCATGCACACTTGAAGATAAATGTGGTTAAAACTGAAGTGATGATTTTTGAAAGAAATTATTAAATAACTGTCAGAATGAGTGAAATAAATAAATGATTTTAATCTGTGCAGCGGGTTCGTAAGAGATGGTAGATGCAAATTAAAAGTAATAATCATATATAGAATGAAAGTTGGCTGTTTGAGGTGGAGAACTTGGCAGGAACATGTTTTCAAACTTCTTAGCGAAGATATTGTAATGAGTCACAACGACCGCTGTGCACGTATGACGGTGTGTCAATAAATAAATAACAGTTGTTAATTATTTTTTTTTTTTCAAATAAAATAACTGTTTGCAAGATCTCAGTGAAAAACGAGTGCCTGGAACAGGTGCAGGAGTTTACGTATCTTGGCAGCAAGTTCACAAGG
>JAPMAF010002075.1:0-10084 GCA_026537445.1 Silvatares holzenthali | reverse complement strand
TGTGTGTGTGCATGTAAAAATATAAATATAGTATATGCGTGAAAATCAAAACAGAAATAAATACATTAAAAATGTATATTTACTCTGGGCTGGAAAACGTGGTAGATCTTGTATCGCCCTGGAGCAATAACCACCGTTCAGTATTGTACGCTACGTGAAATGACGCCACGTTTCGTAACTAGAACTGAATACCCACCAGCCGGCCTCGTGGTCGAATGGTTAAAGGCACTTGACTAAAGCGTTGGAGGAACGCTGGAGGTCGCGGGCTCGAATCCCGCCGGAGTCAATAAGAATGTATATAAAAATGCATTTTTCTATTCAGATGTTAATATATGTGTAAAAATGAATTAAAAAATATATCAAACACAGCATTTGGAAAAGAAAAAAATATATATTCACTTTGGATTGGTAAAGAGTGGTAGATCTTGTATCGCCCTAGAACTGAATAACCAGGTTTTCAATCTCTCTTTCGACTTTCGGCATTTAGATGTGCAATTGTACAGTATGTTACAGACCCAGATTCTCTTCTACTGCTACACAGCATTTACATGTGCTATTGAACTTAATGATACTGATTCAGACGTCGGTCGATGGTGGTGTCTCATGTGTAGTATAAAATAAAATAAAATATTCAAATTTTAATGTTTGCTCCTGTTGAACGAAAATGAGAGAACAGTCGGAAAAATAAACACCGCTGAAATACTTGAGCTATCATGTTCAATTCCCAACGGGTTATTATAAAAAAAGTAATTTTCAGCACGTAACTTGGCTGACGTAAACCGTAAATTAGACTTGCCCGAACACTTCAATGTGGCCGAAATGTTGGAACGTAAAGTGTAACTGTACAACATAACCCAAAAGTAATTAACTTGCGAATCTTTTGGTCATGGAAGCCAACGACCATTTTTGATGAGCTTAGCCACCCAGATATGCTATTGGATTCAGCTCATATGAATAGCCTTTAATTATTACTAACGTGGATAATTTGTATATCGCCGTTTTCGTGAGAATATCACCTCAAGGAGCGATACTTTAAAAAGATGTGTTTTAGTCGGCCTCTAAATATCGTCTCAGACGGGCTGTTTCGCATAAACGTCGGGAGAGCATTCCAGGCCTTCGGTCCCGCCATCGAGAATGCTCGCTCAGCGAAGTTCGCTTTATGGTGTCTTTTCGGCTCCGTTACCCTTCCTACGGCTGTCGAGGAAGCCGATCTGAGCGTGCGTTACCGGTCATTTAAAGAATCAGGAACACACAGCTCCTTGAAATACAGTGGCGCCACGTCATGCACGCACCTATACATCAACCAGCAAACCGTATGCAAAACTTTTTCCGGAAAACGGAGCCAGTGCAAATCACGAAGCAAGGCTGTTATATGTGTGTATTTGGAAATACCATAGATTATTCTAGCCGCAGCATTCAAAACAGATCTGTTCAATTTGTGTTGTGGCAACCCAATGTAGACATCGTTACAATAATCCACACGCGACACCACAAACGCATTGACCAGAAGTCGAGTATCCTCCGCTGGTAAATATTTGCGTATACATTTAATTTATCTCGGCTAATTAAAGCATGCACTGATTGTCTTACTTATATGAGCATCCATAGACAGCTCCGAATCAATATGAATCCCCAACAATCTGACACTATTTGACACTAATCACAACATTATTTATTTTATTAACATTTCTAACGACAGATTTTGGTTGCGAGTATTCGGTAATATTCGACGTAATTTAATGTCCATTAAAGACTAAGTACACTGAAATGTACTTGTTTGTATAGGCCTGAATTATCAGGATTCTCCTTATTCCTACTGCTGCACACTATTCCTATGTGACACTAAACTTATTGTTGCAGACTTCAACGGATGGTGCTGTCAAAGTGTCTAGAATATACAACTAATAAAGTAAATGTAATATAAACTAGATACCCTTTATTCCCTACACTGTTCGTCTGGATCTGTAACTTTCAGTGCAACTGCACACGTAAAAGCTGTGTAGCATTACGAGAGAAAGAAAATAAAACCTGATTATTTAGTTCTAGTCACGAAACATGGAAAAATCCATTTTCATTTGGCGTACAATACTCAACGGTGGTATTGCTCCAGGGCGATACAAGATCTACCACTCTTTTCCAGTCCAGAGTGAATATACATTTTTGATGTATTGGGTATTTTATTAAATATATTTTTACACATATGTTTTTAAAATCTGAAACGAAAAATAGTTTTTTTTTTACTCCGGCGGGTTTCGAGCCCGCGATCTCCAGCATTCCTCTAATACTTTAGTCAAGTGTCTTTACTACATGACCACGAGACTGATAATCTACATTTAACACAGCCAGAATTTACGAAAAAGGAGAAGCTGATAAAAAATACCATTGAGCAAAAAATAAGTTTGAGCTGTTTCTTTGCTATAAATTCGCTACTAAAATCGCAAATTTCTTCCTACAGAGAGGGAACATTACTGAAAATAATCAAAACCAAATATCGATATTGTGAAACGAAGAGATATGACATGGGTAATTTAGTATTGTAAAAATTAATATTAAAACGAGAGATGAAGAGGTAGTTAACCGAGGCTACATTTTGAATATCACTAGTCATTTTAAATCTACATTTTTTTATAAAATGCACCGAAGGTCTACTGAGTTGGTTCTAATATTTACAAAATGGGGTCACGTGTTCATTAAATTTGACAGTACATTAACTATAAAACATTCCAGAGTTAAAGGTTAAACTAAATACATTAACATACCGCCATGCATAATCATATTACGTAAGAGAATATCAGAACGCAAATGGAAGAACTCTGCACCATTGGAATAGAACATCTACCGCATAGAGAATTATAAAGAATGACAACAAACTAAGTTGTTTTAGGGGCGTTGTAACGCTTCTAATAAATGGTAGTAGGTTTAGTTGTGATTGAGGGGCGCTGGAACGGCCTAGGAAAGCGATAGTTTCAAGTGTGTTTGAAAGGAGTTAAATAATAAATAAAGGGGTAGTGATATCTATAAGTGAAATAAATACTGTTGAAATAAGATCTTTTAGAAGAATGTGTAATAAAACAATATATGACAGAGCAAGGAATTTATATATAAGGTTATTATAAGGGTATAAGGGTTATTGATTCAAGAAAATTATAGCATGACCAGATTGATCGAATTTTAATGGATGGCTCTGTTCGTTATCATGGTAATCGTAGAGACTACATGATATGTATGAGGAAGTAAGGAATTTACGCCAGGATATAATAGTATGGCGCTCGATCTTTTCTGTCTACCTATTCAGGAAAATAGCGTGAGAGAAAGGGTTGCCATAAAAATATATTTGATAGCAATTTTGATGGATGTATGTATACTCGTATATATTGAGACTCCTGAATTGTAGGGGAAAAGGGCTGAGAAAATGAAGTCAAATAAAATCTGTAGAAAGGTCATCTTTCAGTTTATCTATATATACTATCTTTAATCGACGAAATATCTGAGGGAACAATTTCTTGAAGTTGCATATCCACGATCATCCTTTATTTTCCTCTAGACATCGCCTCAAAACAGCAACATTAAGGGTCTTTTTATCTGGGTAACTCAACGATTTAAATATTTCCTTTGTGGTTTTCCTGAAGATTGCTCGAGGTTAAATGCCTCACAATATACGAGTTTGACCAAATAAACACAGTATTCTTTTTCTAACGCTACAATTCAAAATCTGTTGATGTTTTTATAATACGTTATCAAGGTATTTATTGGAATATAATACATTCAGACTTGGTTACTATAATTAAAAGGCTAATTGAAATGGGTCCTCTAAACCGCTAAGTGCATGATGATCTCTTTTCTATTTTAACTTTAGGCTCGCTTCTATCAACGTCTGTTACATTGTTATTTCAATAACCTAATTTTCCTTTCCCTATTTTGTCTAATCTATAAATATCTTTAATTGATAATAAATGTGTACTATGATATATTTTCGCAAACTTAGATAATAGAGGTCGGCCTCAAGATCTAATGGTTAGGACAATTGACGAAAGCGCTAAAGGTACGCTTCATTGCAAAATCGAATCCCGCTGAAGTAAAATAAAAATGTATTTTGCCATTAAGATTAACATTAAAAAAAATAGTAGACAGATATAGAGTGGTAGATCTTGTATCACCCTGGAATAATACAACCGCTCAATATTGTACGCCACGTGAAATGGATTTATCCATGTCTCGTGATTAGAACTGAATAACTAGGTTATCTATCTATCCTCCTATTGCTACACAGCATTTACATGCGCAATTACGCTGAATATTACAGGCCCAGACGGATGGCGGTGTCTCTTCTCATGTGTATTTTAACATAAAAAATGCCACCACAAAATATTTGAAATAATATATACAAAACATTGGATTTAAAACGGTTAAGTTTCTGCCAGTTTTATCACTTTTTAAATCAAGGTACCATTAAGCATGAAGGGACAAAAACAACTGAAATTGTGTAGGAACGCTAAATCAGCTATGATGTAGTAAACAACTCACTAAGCACGTCCGCAAATTCTAAACACTGGGAGTGCAATCGATTACAATGAAGACATATTACGAGCTACCGACATTCGGTCCCTTCTCGGATATTCATCCTATGAAGCGCTCAGTGGCACAGTGTACAATACGCTTAAGTCGGATTTCACAAAAACCGGCGTGATTCGGAGATATCCGGTTCGAACCGGTGCTAAGCGCCCAGGCGCAATATATTCATGTAAAAATACCAGCTGTCTCTGCATCGATGCCTTGGTCGACCAGCGCACCACCGAGTTGGTACGCCACGGTAGTGGAACAAATGGAACGGCCCAATCGATCACATTAAACCCCTGTTAGCTAAGAGAAATTGTGCCTAAAAAGTATTCGGCGATACATAGGACCTAATACACCTAGAAAGAAAACACTATGAAGGGACATTATTTCACGAAAATATTCATTCAAAATAAAAATCACAAGGAAGTTACACACAAAAAATAAAAGCGAATATAATACAACATCACGACGTTTCCACGTAGGGGTAGCCAGTTAGAATCGAACGCTTACGTTATCCTATCTTGTCATTGTTTTTGCCTCGCTCACATTCATACATCTCCTCATGCACACTCTGCGACTACGGACAAAGCCATCCACCAATATTTAATTGATCTGATCATACCATGTTTTTCTTGGGCTTGTGTTTCGTACTTTCAACATTTGCGTCACAGATGTTTCGTATTACCCTTTCTGCACCCGTTCGCTCTACATGACCAAACCATCTTAATAAATTTTTTCTTCATTTTATCAATCACGCTTACATCCGCACCGAATTTATTCCTTATATCTGTATTTCTTACACTAGCATACATCCTTTTACCACCGATTCTTCTAAGATATTTCATCTCTAAGGCATTTATTCTACTTTCGTTCTTCTTCTACTAGGTCCATGCTTCGCTTTCATACATATTCAACGTTGGCATCAATACTCCGTTATGTATTGATTCGGGCACTCATAGATATTTTTTTATTAGATATGACAGTGTTGAGAGCCCCGTTTACTCGATACCTGCTTTCACATCCCTTTCAATGTATATTTCACACTTTCCATCCCTCGTGAACATACTATCTAGGTACACGATTTTTCGACTTGCTCTAATTCTGCATTCTCCACATTTATTTATATTAAGCGAACTCTTTTAAGGAATAAATAAAAAGGGAAAATTAAATAAAAATACAAGAGTCTAGTAATTGAGATACTTACCTAAAAAAGAACTTAAGGTTACAAACTCGAAAAGAGTAAAAAAAAAACATTTTTCGATTTAACTCCGAAAAATATATTTAGTAAAATGTCAAAGAGTAGGAGATCTTGTATTGCCCCGGAGCAATAAAACCGTTCAGTATTGTACGCTACGTGAAATAGATTTTTCCAAGTTTCGTAACTGAAACTGAATATAAAACTTAACATTTTCACACGGACAGACTCGCCCTGAAGATGGACACTGCAATGTGGTCCAAATCGGCAAATAAAATATTATATTATATAACTACCCACTTTGACCTTAAGCAAGATTTAGGGGTTTTTATAGTTGACGATGGATCTAGAATGGAACCAGAGCTAGAGCTAATCGTTTGCCTAATAACAACATAAGTTAACCTGTGTCATATCAATATGCCAAAGTAGATTTTATTTATTGTTTTGCATCGAAATGACAGTGTGGAACCAGAGAAACTGAGCGTTGAGCAACCATACCCTATACTACAAAGGCAACGAAATATATTAGAATGTTATGTCGTGTATTTATAAAGATTACGAATTGAATTTGTATTTACTGAGTTGAATATCAAACATATATCCCCTCACCCACTAGATTATCTACATACACGAAAATCCGATTAAGGAAAAATGTATGCTAAACCTATTTAAGTCTAGACTTTACTGTATGGTAGCGATACTTAGAAACATCACAAAAACGACAACTGAAAATGTAGAGTAGAAACTTGTTAAGAAGAATTCTCGAAAAGATTCTGGGCGAGAAGAAAATATATAGATATACGAATCGTATAAATGCAATAGGCGTCATCTCCTCACAAAAATAAATTCAGTAAAAGCAGATTAATACTTCAATAGAAACATAATACAGCATCACACCGTTTTCCCGTAGGGATAGGTAGAACGGATCGAGAGCCACACCACTCTGTCCTGGCATACATATCTTATTTCATCCAAGTTCATACATCTCCTCATGCATACTCTGCGATTCATACGTTTGCGGACATCGCCATCCACCAATATTTGATTGATCTGATCATGCCACTTTTCCTTGGGCGACTTCTGTATTTCGTACCTACAACATTTGCTTCGTAGATCTTCCGTACTAGCCTCTCAGCACCCATTCGCTCTACATGCCCAAACCATCTCAATACATTTTTCTTCATTTTATTTACAGAAACATTATAAAACAAATAATAACAATAATTAATAAATAATGTGCCGCGAATACTCGAAATGCGTAGAACAATGTATAAAGTGGAATTTAGACAAAAAAAAATGAAAATGATTATTACTGTTTTAAGTCAGATCTTAATTTGTGTTTTATCTTCAGCTTGACAGATAATAGGAAATGTACCGAAATAAAAATGGATTAAATTCTCAATTCGCAAGATAACATGAACATTTGTGGAAAATTTCGCTGCCCGAAATACAGACAGCAATTAAATTATTATGGCGATTGTGCAAATCTGCAAAATCATTGATAAGACTTTGTTAGGCACCGTCGATCAGATGAACAGATAACGAGGGAGTGCATAGCAATTGCAAACTAGGCATTTGCTCCCCTACAGTAATTAAAATTCGCAAATGTATATAGGCTGGAACTAACGGGGCTAATAATTTGAATTCATTTTTAACTTATATATTTGATTTGACTTAATTCGCGTTAATTGAAAAATATATAAATACGCGTTTGCCTCCCTTCGTCTTGAAGCCCTTTCTCATTCTGAAAACCGCATAAAACCAAATGATCGAACATATTTAACGTTCAAAAATAAATGAATAAGTTATAAATATTTTCATTTATTTTTTAATGCCAAACTATATATGAAACATCACCACTTGTATGCACCATTCAGTCTAGTTGCGCATATAAATGCTGTGTAGCAGAAGGAGAGAAAAACTGATATTTTTAGTTCTAGTCATGTAAATAAAACAATTTCATGTGGCGTACAATATTGAACGGTGGTATTGCTCGCGACGAGAAGCCAGTCCGATATGCCTGTCCGTAGTCCAGAAGGAATATACATTTATTATATTATATATATATATACAAAAATATTTTTTTTCACACCCGCGGGATTCGAACCGACGACCTTCAGCGCAGTGTCCTAACTACTAAACCACGAGGCCGATATCTACAACACATCTCCCTACTTTAGTTAAAATTTCTCTGTAACTACACAACTGATCTGACACTTTTCCAAATAATATCAGGCTACTAATATTAGTTTTCTACAAAGTTCAGTAAATGCAAAAGCGTTTACTGAAGTTCAGTAAAAGCAAATAATATTAGTTTCGACACAGTTCAGTAAATGGGTCACTAGGAATAAACAATTTATTCCAGTGTGAAATAACTATCGAATTATTATTGCGAAGAGCGACGAATTTTTTGCGAAAAAAACGTGAATGTATTTACATCGTGAACTAAATTACGTCATACACGTGTATCAATAGCATTTCTCACGAGAACGTAATCATTTCTATTAATGGGGTCTGTCAATAAAACATTTCGTTAATACTTGTTGCATATATGAATCACATCAGCACTGGACAATAATGAAACATTATTTTTAAATATATCAATAAATAATAATACACCATAACGCCGTTTCTCTGAATACATCTCCACATGTATACTCTGCGATTATTACGACTATGAACAGAGCTATCGATTAGAATTTGATTAAGCTGTTCATGTCATGATTTCCTTGGGCGGCCATGGCTCTGTCGCATACATTTGCATCGTAAATTTTCCGTATTAATCTCTCTGTATCCATTCGTTCAACATGCCTAAACCATCTCAAGGAACTTCTCTTCATATTATCAATAACGCTCGTGCCCGCTCCACGCTCATTTCTTATATCTGAATCTCTCACTCTATCAAATACTGTTTTAGCACACATTCTTCTAAGAGATCTCATCTCAACGGCATTTATTCTGTTTTCATTTCTTCTCTGCCATGTCCAAGCTTCACTTCCGTACATCAAAGTTGACGCCAATACTCCGTTATGCACTGCCAACCGACCACTCTTGGATAGCTTTTTGTTTGATATAACAGCATTTAGTGCACCATTCACTCTATTCCCTGCTTTCACGAGTCTATCGTAATCAAATATCCTGATCTAAAGGGTCAATACAGACGCTCGAAATTTGTCAATTCATAGCGGTTGAAGTTGTTAAAGCGACGTCGGTCAATGTTGTCACTTGTTCAGTAGGGTATGGCGAGTCACCACGGAAGGTCATAGCGTATGTTATCTCTCGTAGCTCGTCGGCGAGGTAAACTGGCCACCGAAACGCCTTCAGACCAGTGATGGGCAAAAATGAATTAAAATACTGATTTCAAATTAAAATTACTATCGTAATTTGTAATCTGATTACTTTGTAAGAGATTACTGTAGTAATCGATTAAAAGTACCGGTTGTAATTAATTACGAAGTAATCTGATTAAAAGTTAATCTAATTACATTATTAATCCTATCAACCACTGGCACGAGTACAACATTGTCATGATGTCGCCAGCAACCGGGAGCCGGCGCCTGTCATAGTCGGCAAACACTCGGCACGAATAGAGTATCATAAATTACAAAATAATCGATTAAATTGTAATCAGATTACTTTGTAATCGAATTACATTGTAATCGATTATATAGTACTACTTAACTATCGCAATTACAATATAATTAAATACATTGTAGTTAGATTACATTGTAATCGAATTACATTGTAATCGATTATATAGTACTACTTAACTATCGCAATTACAATATAATTAAATACATTGTAGTTAGATTACATTGTAATCTAATTACTCTGTAATTAAATTATTAATCTAATTACATAGTAATTGAATTATGCCCATCTCTGCATCTGACTACTTCCACTGGGGCTATCTTAAAACACAGGTCTATGCGAACAAACCCCAAATAATAGGACGTTGCAAGTTGAAGGGCAAAAATGAAAGTTTCCTTGAGAAAAAAAAGTTCACTAGAATATTTAACGCAACCAAAACTAAATGTAATTTCTCAAAGCAGTTTTTTGAGAATATTTCTCGTGTAGGCTCATATTGTTCTAATTAGGCTGTAAGGCCGGAGAAAATATAATTTATTATTAAAAAAGAAACGAGAATGCTTTGTTTTCCGAGAAGGAAAAACGCGAAGTAGCAATTTCGCCTTTAAAAATGTGAAACACTTTGTAAAAGAAAAAGTAAACGAAACCACAGAGTAGATTTTATTTTGCCATTATGTAACCCGTATTGTTATAGAATTAAATTAAATTATTTGGTTTAATAATGATTGCGGGCAAGACAATATA
>JAPMAF010002074.1:0-10085 GCA_026537445.1 Silvatares holzenthali | reverse complement strand
AAGTATTTTCCCGACAGCATCCGCAACGAGAAGATCTGATCCATGCATCCTTTCCCTGACATGAAAGCTTCTTGTACATCCCAAACCTTGCTTTCCGTTATCTTCCTTACGCATTTAATCAGAATCCTATATCTACTCTAATTATTTATCAGTAGGATAAGATCCTACACATATCAAGTTTACACTTTTCGATGTGAACTAACCTGTGTACAATTGTTTTGAAATAAGGTAGGATCTGCTTCTTCAGAGGGACTCAACGGATGAACCTGCACCGTTACGGCTCCATCTGTGCTAACCACTCCGCTTGTCTCCAAAGTTGATGGCATCCCTGTAACGGATGCCATATCGGCGGGAGTACGAGGGAGGTTATCCTTTTCCGAAGCACCATCCTACAGAGTATAAATTATAACCTCAATATAAACTTAAAAAAAAATACAAATCATCCTTACAAATTACAAGTCTTCCATCTTCAGATATAGACATATTTTTCATTTATTTTCCTTCAACACTTTAGACCTGTTGTCGTCTTGAAATCATCTGTCTAGTACATCTAGGTGTTCTGAGGAATTGATGTCATTTAATCCTCCAGCTGCCATATTTGGTAAAATAATACAACACTCCCTCTTCCAACATCTGAATGTAGTTAATTTGAGCCTGCTTGCTCCTTCTTGTATGAGTCTGAGTGACTGTGGAATGCATCGCCGGTCACTGTGTTGCCTCTTGTACAATTTGGGTATCTTCAAGAGTAGAATTTATAAATCATTCATTTTCAGATGGGGGATCATTCATGAAAATCATCATATTGATAAAACTTTAATTGATGGCTCTATCTGCAGTTGTAAAAATCGCAGAGTACGCAAGAGGAGATGTATGAATGTAAAAGAGGCAATAGATGTTGTCTAGGAAATGGCATGATGTGTTTGACAAATAACTGGAAATTGTTCGCTTAAAGATTGGAAAGGAAAACTTACATTGTTGTCTACTCTTCTGATGAGGAATTTGCTCCACGGATCCGGTAGTGGAACACCGTCAGTTTCATTGGGATTGCGAGAGTTAACGGATAAAAAGAAACAGTTTCCAACACCGTAAGTCTGTTTCATAGATTCGTAATACTTTTCAGCCCTGTAAAATAAAATATATATAAAACATATAAATATTTATTCTGAACAAGTTGAAATGATGAAAAAAAATATGCATACTTGTCAATATTCCCCTCGAGAGTGTCATGTAGTAAGATGTAACTTCTGAGGACGTTGGAGTTGAACCATTTGGGTAGCTTAGGCGGTGTCACGTTTTGCAACTGCGACAACTGCTGCACCATATGTGCCATGGTCTCGAGCGGATTGGCTTCGGACGTTGAAACGATCAGGAGGCATGACACAAAATGCTTTGTGTACTCATGATCAGAGGGGAATTGGACGTGAAAGAAGGTCTCCCTCCACGCTTCGAACCAAGGAGTTGATGTTGGGATATCAATGTTATAATTCCCTAGAAACAGTTGATTTCCATTTTATATAATGCACATAATACATACATGCGCTTCATCATCATAATCATTGTCAGTATTTTCATTTGCTACAATACATTCTCTTGTCTCCACCGTAACATCATTACAGTGCTTATGTCATTCACTGAGCTCCAGCAAATCTCAAGATGCCATCCATCTATCTCTAGTAAGTATACTAATCTCCATTTTACAATAATACAATACAATACACTACCGAGCCACTTCTCCGAAGAGGTAGGAAGAGAGGATTGAATGTCGCATCACTCTATTCTAATATACATCTCTTGCCTCATTCACGTTCATACATCTCATACAAAATGATGTCTCAAGATAAGTTCAGTACATTGTATGTAATAAAGCATTTGAAAATACACAGCGCAGTAAACTCACCGAATTGAAGACTGACTGTTTTATCATTGAAAGAATTGCTAACAGATTCGTTTAGAAATTTTCGAGCAAGAATAGGTTGAGGTGGTCTGGTGTTAACATTGCATATCGTTATTTTCAAATTCCTGACGACACAGTGGACTCCAGCGGGATCTTTGATGTAACCTGTGAATATAAACAATTATAAATACATGCAAATGCAAAAATTATTTGTATGGCAAAATAAAAATGGGTAAAATACAAATAAAATAACCTTCACAATTCAAGCGACTGAAAGGCTGTAGTAACTCCACGAAGCTTAAATTGTTCTTTTGAGCTATCAAATCCACCGAAGGACTGTTCATAACAGCAATCATTGGTGAGAAAGCATTTTGAATAAATTCCTGAGGGGTCTGTGATAATTGAGCCATTTCTAGAGCACAAGATAAGCTTTCAATGCAACCGTCGAACGTCGGCACACCTAAGTGTGCGAATAATAGAAAAATTAAACGACCGAAAATATAACCGCAACGATTATTGAGACTTTCGTTTTAAAATAATAAATAAACATTATTGAAAGAAACTAAATGACAGCCGCGCGCCCGACATGTTCGTCAGCTGTTTTTATTGCCATTTTTCAAGAGAGATTATTTACAATGGAATTATTGGAAGAAATGGCAACATTACATTCTCTGTGTATATTTTTTACATTTATTGATTGAATTTTATAGAAAGCGCTTAACATTAAAATCTTGAGACATATTTTTTTCAAATGTTAGTTAAATTTTAAACATAATTGTTGATACTATATTTTAGGGTATTGTTAACAAAAGTAATTTGATATGGATGTGTGCTCATATTCTTCTATGAAATTGTTTAGTTTGTTTGCCATGTACAAAATTTGTTGTTTCTTTAAAATCGTTCTAGATATAAACAAAAAAGTTCACAGATTATCTTCAATTACGTTATATTTTTTGTGAGAATATATATGAAGAGCAATTTTTGTTTTAATTGAATATAAATCGATTGCGTCAAAAGACAAATAATTGTTATATCGATTATGGCAACTTTTTTCCTTATGGTTGACAGAGGAACACAAACAGACGTGATTGTGTCGTCTTCATTTTGAGGTTATCGTCTGGCCGATGTTTTAAACTGGTGAACGGTTTATTTTATCCATTGATTTAATTAACAAACATAACATGCATTCTTGCAAATATGTATGCATCCGTTTATGCAAAGGTATCAGACATTATGCCACTAAACAAAAGATATTAGTCGAATTGGAAGAAAGTGTGAATAAAAACATAACTGACGGAACCTTAAATCCCAAGAAGCATCCCGGCGTCATCAACAGCAAGTGCATCACAATTCCTCAAGATATCACAGAATCCGTCAAACGCGCATTAGGAGACTTACCATTTAAAGTAGTTTTACGGGATAGTACAGACCTCGTTAACTATCTTAAATGCCGCCATCCGCCTCCAGAACCGAAGCAAATACGCCTTAAGAAAGATGAAGCTGCGAAAGCCGTCGACGACAAAGAACTATTGAATTTTGTGGGATTGAGTGCAGATGATGTCGAAAAAGCCCTTGCGAAACGAAATGAGAAGATAGATAAAATTTTAAAACAAAGACTTTATACTTGGAAGGCCATTTCATATGACAAATATATGGGGCTCAAATATTTAGTTAGCAGAGCTGCGCCAGAATATGCTATAATTCATAAACTTTTCACTGAAATCACGAGCAGAGAAAAGAATTATAAACCGGATAGTTTTTTCGACTTCGGATCAGGTGTAGGTACTGGAATATGGGCAGCGAGGCAATTTTGGGGAGAATCCATTCGAGAAATTTTTACTGTCGATACATCACCTGAAATGAACGATATCGCACGCTTTATTTTGTGCGACGGAGTCGAAGGAGCTGAGCCACAGATAAAATGTTTCTATCAAAGACAATTCCTACCTGCCACTCCTAGCTCCTACAATGTTGTATTATGCGCCTTCTCACTCTTTGAGTTACCGTCTGCGCAGAACCGATTATTAACAATACTGAATTTATGGAGGAAAACCAAGGATTTTTTAATATTGATCGAACACGGAACAAATGCTGGATACAGCTTGATAACGGAAGCGAGAGACTTCATATTGGAATATAAAGAAGAGCCTCTCGTTGGCCATGTATTTTCTCCATGTTCGCACGATTTAACCTGCCCGAGATTCGGCCAAGACAAAACTCCGTGCAATTTTCCAATACAGTACAACAAATTGAAATTATCGGAGAAGACTGAGCGAGGCGAGGAATTATTCTCTTATGTGATCCTCCGCAAGGGCGAACGTCCCGCAGACGACACCGCTTGGCCGAGAATCGTGCGACCAGCTTTACTGCGCTCCCGACATGTCATATGCAGGATGTGCTGCAGTGATGGGAAATTGTCTGAAGTGATTTTCACCCCGCGGAAGCACGGTAAAGTTATGTACAAGTGCGCCAAGTACAGTCAATGGGGCGACAGGCTGCCCATTAGTATGTCTTTAGAACAGATGGATGATGTCGAGCCTAATAATTCTTTTGAAGATGAAAATGTGACAGTCACAGGAAGTGAAACAAAGCAAAAAGAGACATAGATTATGGAATTCTTTAACCATTTAGTGCTATTCAAATAAAGAAAATTGTATACATATTTGAGATTTTTAATTTTTCTCCAATTAGTAAACATTTGACAAATGTATGAATGGAGTATATTGTATATTATTATGCAGGTAGAATCATATTATTCTCAGCTTTTCTTTTTTTTCAAATTTAGATCATTGAAAGAGTGAAAAAATGCTATGGTATATCATAGCATTTTTTTTTGTTGCCAAAATAGAGATATACAACATTGAAAAAGAGGTATATCATAGCATTTTGTTTTTGCCAAAATAGAGATATACAACACTGAAAGAGAGGTATATCATAGCATTTTTTTTGGCCAAAATAGAGATATACAACACTGAAAGAGAGGTATATCATAGCATTTTTTTGAAAGAGGGGTATGTCATAAAATTTGCGGCCGAAATCCTCAAGTGGAATACTCATGTGTAGAAAGTAAGCCATACTCCTCAAAGAATCCGCAGACTTTCTAAGTTTATTGAATTCTGACCAACATCTCACCATCACTTAGGAAGGATGTGTCGTTTTTCCATCACGGAAATCAACAACAACTGAACAGATAGGAAATATAATAGCAAAGCAAGATTACATACAGATCCTTTGATTAGTGTATTTTTTCACAATAATAACCTTTTATGTAAGACATAAATGAACTGATTTAATTCATGATAATAATTAATGTTATTTGACTTGTTGGAAAGTAGAGGCTAGGTACCCAATGGCTTAAAATGGGCATTAAAATCATACTGTTTATAAGTTAACAAATATACATAAATGTTGCATGCAATGTAGGAGAGGAAAATGAAACAGAAATGCATAGAACTAAGATTTATTTTTTACATAAATTTGTCATTGCGAATATTAAAGCATGATCGTATTATAAACAAAATTCATGTCGATTCAAATCTGCACTCAATGAAATTATACTAAGAGGCTGTAAAAATTGTTATTTAAATGATATTTCTCGTTTAGAACTGATACATATCAAAGTTTTAGGGAACATTACTGCAGTGGGTTGCACTCTCACTCTGTCTGAAGAAGACGTAAGAAGACTTATGAAAGGTAATAATATAATATTATACTATATATTTTGTGGATGATTCTTATCACTATAAAGTCATCAGTTTCCTTTGTGCCACTCTCCGTAATATTACGTTATATTTGTATACAATAACTAACTTCCGATAACACTGAGAAGATCCCGCCGTGTTCAAGTGTTCATTGCCTTAGATAAAGTAAAATGTGTACTAAAAAATCTTAATATTTATATATTATATTATCTTCTCTCACAATCACTTCACAAAACGCACATCACGATTAAAACAAGTTATAAAATTATGGAAAATTATACATTTTCTTTGTCGGACGATGAACACCTCCGCATAGTCTCTCGCTCGTCGTGCATTGTTACTGTCCCTCTACCTCCAGCATTCTTCCTTCAATGTCTGAGTTGCTTCGTTTGGTGGATTCAAAACATATTTACTAAAATTTTGCACCATTTTGTCGATTTTCAATTTAACCACTCTCCGTTCCTACAACGCATGAACAGCAGATATGATATTCTTCATCTCGTGTTCAAGTTTTTCTTTATCTATATCATTTTTTTTCTACAATTTTTCTTTTAAAATGATAGAATTGGTGATCACTATCGATTTTTTCCGTCAAAATTTAAACAGATGACTATCTTCAAATAAACTGCTGTAAATTCGAATGCATTTCTTCAAAGCGGAAACATTGCATACTTCAGCATCAACACAGCAATTTCACAAACGGGAGTGGATAATATTTGTTTTGTACATTCGTTTAGATATAAGGATGATCACCAGTCCTCGGACCGTGAGCCGTGAGCATGCTGCGTTATTCAAAGTTAGTGTTGAACATGTTAATGTTGAGGTCCTCGAAGGACGCTCCAGGTCCCTGGTCCAGCATCTGCAGCATGTCAGACAACTCCTGCGGCTGGTGGCCTTGAGGAGTGGGGCCTCCTTCGCCTCCACCACTACCCTGCCATGACCACATACCTGCAAGTTGTAAACAGACTGATTAATGTATCAAATTTGTGCAATAACATATAGAGAAATTTTCTTAACCAAAAACAATATAAAAGACGCATATGCATGATACAAAAATGTTTTTTTTTTATTAAAATCAAATGTATTATGTACCAAGTTGGAATTTCTACTCGGTTCCTACAGCCAAATAAAAAATCAATTTCATAATCCTTAGTGTTCATTTGTGGTCGGTTTTCCAACAACAATCTTTTAGTTCCATCACTCAGTTGTAGATTCATCGCAAACATAGCCACCACTTAGTTTTTTCTGGTTTACTAAAAGTCAGCATTATGAACAATTTCATCATATATAATTGAAATCGAGTGGGAAATGACGCGCAGATGATAAAACATAAGGCAGCAGCTAATTATAGAATTAGTGTGATATGGAAGAGATGGTCATTTCAGAAAGAGATAACTCAACCCATAGATAAGAATACTAAGGCCACAATATAGCTAAGCTGGAAGATTCTCCCGAAGGCTGCGCTGTTTGCAGCAATAGAAAAATTCCTGGAGAGAGATGAGAAACTATCTGGATTTCTGAGACATGTGTCAGAAAACCTGGTCTCAATCCAGGAATGTGTTGGTCAAAAAATACCATACAAATATAAATAAGGTACAAAACTATTTTCATTTGTGTATATTTAGTCTATAAACAATTGTTTTATTGTAACTTTGACTATTATTAGACTTACATCATATGAGGGTTAATAAATTGGAGTGCTAGGGGTTCTGATGGTGCCAGTATTACCTGGTGGTGGATTATTAGTTTGCTGCTGGTAGTGGTGCTGCAGGTGATGAGGAGCGTGGTGGTGTGGCGGGGGACGCTGGTGCAGCTGGGCGTACGTGGGAGGCGCTGCGGGCGGAGGAGCGGCCGGAGAGCGTGCCGGTGACAGCGGTGGAGCCCCCCCGCCCTGGCCCTGCGGCTGCCCCTGAGGCTGCCCGTACTGGTACCCCTCTGTCACAGACACCCCTTGCTGTAACATGACAACACATCACAGATGATGGCCAATTAGGGACGATAATCAGCGTTAGCGTTATGTGTTCAATATATGCAGTCTACTCGATAAATCCTAAAACCAGACAAATAAAAAGTTGGTATTAGGTAGGATGGTAAAAATTTGCCAACGGTCACGAACATTTAGCTTCCATGTCCTGCAAGAATTTAGTATAAAACTTTCCAGATGACCTTCAAGGTTCTAAATGATACAACACTCTTTTACATCTCAGAATCAAGTATAAGAAAAAAGTGTGATGATCTTAATGTAAACATGTTACACTAAGATCATCGCACTTGGACCCGTAAATAAAATCACTATTCTACCATGAGAAAATAAAGTGCACTACTACAACAGTTTTCAAAGTGGCTAGTCCACTGTTCTGGAATAGACTACCACCTGCTATTAGAAGGGCCTCCAGCATGACTGAATTTTAATGACTTCACAAAAGTACATTACTTCATATGCTCATATGGAGAATACACTGTATCTTTGCAGACATCAAAAACCAACCATTAACTATAGGATACGGTACCCTGTTAATATATAGAATTTTGTAAGTATAACCATTAACTATTATTATTTCAATTCGAGTGCACTTGTGGTGAATCTGTCTAAAAAATGGCACCATGTAAACGTATCATTATTATAAACACAAGATGTGCAATAGTCTATACATAGTCAGATCATTCAATAACATATTTTTATGATATCCTAATTCCTAAGGCAATACATAGTTATGAAAAATCACCAAATTAAAAATATGTAAGCAATTGATAGTGCAACATCACTGACCTGTCGTATGGAATTGTTCCAATGCAGTGTCTGCTGTGTGGGACTGGCCGGTTTGTGCCTGGCCTGAGGGGAGCCGTAGGGGGAGGGGTCTCCGCCGCCCGCCCCTCCGCTGCTGTAGCTGCCGGCGCCAGGATAGCCCCCTTCGTGACCGCTCGGGGGACGACCGCTGCCGCCTCCGCCTGCAATTAATTCATTATTGGAAAATCACCATAATTATATAAAATGTGCAAGTGCTATGAACACTGTGCCCGTAAGATCCACAATAGAAGCTTTACTTTGCTCTTAGAAATCGTGCTGTGGTCAACTTCATCCGCCGGTAGGACTACCTTTAACTTCTTTCCTGACGTGAAGTCCAGACACCGATCCGTCTGAGTAGCTCCTGGTTAATAAACATCCCAGTTTCTGACTGGTCACTATAGCTTCAATATTGGATTATTTTCCAAAAAGATATGTTACTTCATTGGGTTATTTTTCCCCGAAACATATTACTTCATTTTATTCAATTATCATCGAACCATGATTATTGTCCATCGCATCTTATGCATAATTTTTATTTTTGCTCTCTAGTTTTCTGTTTTGTTTTTATTTGGTTTATTTTTCTGTTTTCTTTTTCTAAGCTTTAAGTACTTTTTTCTTTGTTTTTAGTATTTAAGGTATTATACTACCAGGTTGTAGAACACCTATAATTTTCAAACAACTTGTTTTTCCCTTTTTTATATATTGTTGTTTTTCTTGTATATTTTATGACTATAATCAGTAAACCAACTTTCAACACAAGTTCACACTTTTGAAGTGAGAATTACTTTGAATTTGTTATGCCATATTTTGAATACGAAGTAAAATAACTAAATAAATTGTTACGCTTGTCATACATAAATAATATCGCAGCTTAAAATAATGAATGTATGAACATACCAGTGAGTATGTCCTGCTGCATGTTTTGATGGTGGACCAGCTGCGGTGGCAGGTGGTGCTGCGGAGGCGGAGGATGGTGCTGCTGATGTTGCTGGGGCGCCGTGGGGTGATGCTGATGGTACAGGCCCGAGGGCGTGTCCCTGTGGCGCTGGGCCAGCGAGTAGTCGTACCCCTCGCCCGCCCCGCCCACTCCCACGCCGGCACTCGCCTCCGAGTGCAGGGACCTGCACAGGGAGAGGTACAGACTAAAAGGGGCGTCACAGTCTGCGGCACGTTTGGCACATCACAACACACTGATGAGATATAACATTACTTAACCGTTTGACGTCTACGCAGCGCTATCGCACTTCAATATTTCGTATCCGAAATGGCGGCGCGGCGCTATCGCGCTGATATTTCAGTGCGAGTCTGTCACTCTGCGTGTGAGCACGTCTTTTGCCGCTTTTGTGTTATTAGAACAAAAGTGTGTCTTTCAAAGCTAAGCTAAATGTATTGCTATAACTGCATGTATTATTGCAGAAGTTATAAAGTTTTTAGTAAAAACAATTTTTTTATTTTTGAAACATCTAAATTATCCCCAGCACTTTTGGAATTATCAAGGATTTTGATGGGTAGCTGCCAAACGGTTAATATGCACATATACATTTTTTTAAATCTTTTTACTACACATAAGACATCATGACACTCCTTAAATCCGTTCCTTTGATTTAAACCATGAAATGCCATCATCTGGAGAAATCATTCAGATGATGACATTTCATGGTTTAAATCAAAGGAACAGTGTGTGTAATTATAAAAATAATGT
>JAPMAF010002073.1:0-10085 GCA_026537445.1 Silvatares holzenthali | reverse complement strand
TTATTCAGTTCTAGTTACGAAACATGGATAAATCCATTTCACGTGGCTTACAATACTGAACGGTGGTATTGCTCCAAAGCGATATAAGATCTACCACTCTTTTCATGTCCAGAGTGATTATATATTTTTAAATGCAGTTTTTGCTGTTTTTAATTTTTTTATTAAATATATTTTTACACATACATTTAAAATCTGAATAGAATAATGCATTTTCACATACATTTTTTTTTCACTCCGGCGGAATTCGAACCCGCGATCTCCAGCGTTCCTCCAACGCATTAGTGAAGTGTTTTAACCACGAGGCCGACTTATCTTGATTCGATTTATCCTGTTTGTTTCGTATTGTATAGAATTTGTGTAAATAATTGTATTGCTTTATTTATTTATTTTGAAAACACCAACAGAACATTGGATAAAAACAAAAAAACACATGACAATGCAACTCATGACATCCGTATACACTATGTTAGAGATGGAAGACTCGAGAGTAAGACGGAATTAACGTGGGTCTTAAAGATGTCCACATTGGTGGGAGGAAATACAGACGGTGGAAGGTCATTACATAATAGTCTCACGCATAGAATAATAAAATATATATATATATATTGGTTCTCATGCTCTTTATATCAACTATGAAGAGGTGATTGACAGTCGTATATATCGTGGCACTATCAAACCCAGCAGCCCAAGGAATCGGTGAAGCCAATTTCTTAAAACATCGCCCATGAAAACATGCGTAGGACAAATAGATTATCCCGATCTTTCTTATGGCTGAAGGCCATTCGTGAAGGCTGGATTATTTGAAACGAACAGGCGCACCACAAAGAAGGCCTACATCTAACACTTGCTAATTATTATTATTAACGTGGATAATTTATATAGCGCCGTTTTCGTGAGAATATCACCTCAAGGGCGCTGCTAATAGTGATGATAATGAATAGTTATTGGAAATGTCCTAGGAAAAAGTCTAACAGGTTCGTAATTTGAATATTAGTCGATTAAAACGCTTGATGGACAAATCTTCAAAAATATTCACCACGCGAGCAGATTCGAGAGAACTTTAAACTGAAATTTAAATAAAAAAAATATAATCTGAATGTTTCTAAGTTCTGATATGAATGGAAAATCTAAGCATATCAGATAAAAGATAATTTCGGAGGGTCGCAGCACCGAATTATGAGAATATTAAAATATATAAAATCATCGTTAATGTTTTTGTATAATGTAAACACGAATTGATAAAATATAACAAAGAGGTAAATATTTTCGTAGACGAGTGATTCTGGTGTAGGTACGAGTAGCTACCCAATTTGTTCAACGGCGGGAAATAATTGATGGGAAAAAATATGCTATCAAAGTAGGCGCTCGGCTCGGCTCGGCGTTCCGATGCGCAGGACGAGTTGATCGCGTGGTTTTCTAGAAATCTACTTTTAAAACTTTCTAACCCTCAGGGGGGCTGCGGACGGGTGACGCGCGCGGGGCGAGGGAGCTGGCAGGCCGAGAGAGGGTACCGTCCTCACATTGCCTCTCCTCCCGTCGACGAGTGAAGCCATTTTTACCAAATCACGGGCGGTCGCTCCCGCCGTTCGCATGATTTACAAGAAAAAAATCGTCCTTTCGGGTTATTATTTTTTATTTAAATCTTAGTTTAAAGTTTTCTCGATTCTGCGCGCGGTTCTTTCATAGCGCTGACGGACCGGGTAGTGGAAAATCACCCGAACCGCCTGACGAGTTTTCGTGTAAATATAACAAAAAAAAACTTTGGTGATGTTTGAAAAGTGAATAAAGTGCGAGGATAACACCCGTTCGCAAATGTGAGTTGTCAATTTGAAGCGATCATTTTAATAAATACATTATTTATCGACACGGAGCGGAGAGATAAATAATAGAGGAATCTAGGCGACTTGTGATTCGATTCAGAATACTCGAACGCGGTGCGGAGCGGAGCGGTGCGGCGGTAACGGCGCGCTGCCTGCGCCCCTCCTAGATATTTTCCGCGCCTCGCTTCGGTCACGCTCGTTCGGGCGCGCTCGGCGGGGATCGGCAATCTCCGGCTCCGTCCGCTCCGCCCGAAGGGCGATTAACCCCAGCGTAGCGGGAGAGAGACGTAAAATTATGCTGACATGGCGTTCCAAAAACCGTGGTGATCGCGTCGCGCCTGGACAAAAATTACCCTCTGCTCCGAAACATCCACGAAAATGAAGAGGTAACGTTATTTCTGATTCTCAACCCCTCGCGGATCGTCTCCCGTCGTTCGGTGCGCGGAAATCTCAGTGACGAGTGAGTTAAACGTGTGTTTTTTAACGGCGCGGCGGTCCAAAAATATTACGCAGGGTCGTCGCACTCTCCCCCGGATTAAAAATCAATAGGTTTCGATAAATCAATGTTCCTCGCGCCGCGACGATACGCCGCCATTCGAGCGATGACGGTGTGTTTTTTGTTGTGTGATATTAGAGTCCATTTTGACCTCGGGTAGGGTGGCGCAGTTTCGTCTCAGTCGTGCGCCAGTGTACTCACACGGTGGGTCGGGGTGTGTGCGCGGCTCGGGTCACATTTACACACCTAACATGGCGGAAGGGCTGTGCCTGTGTCCCATAAAAGGGTTGTTACACTTTCCATCACTCTTATTCCGCCGCTAACACCTTTCATACGAACCGTGCCGTGCGTTTTTACCATCGATATACTAGTTTTTGCGGGTGTCCTCCATCGACTGGAGTGTTATTATGTGTCGCGATTCGCCTCGTTTGATGACGTAAGAAGTGCTCGATGCGTAATAATACCGATGTGCCTAGTGCCTACACAATACACACGGTGCGAGATAGCGCTCCTGACACCTGTAGGAATCGTCATCGGCGACGATCGTCAAATTATATCGGTTCTAATTGCATCAATGGCGCCCGACTCGGCCGTTCTTATCGGATTATCCTCGTGAAAATCACGAATCGGTCACATTTGTTATTTGACAGTTCCGAACCATAGAGCCGTAGGATAAATTGTCATCCATAGACAATTTTTTTTATTTGTGATTTACCGTTCGTTGCGAGCGCGTTACGGGAAATCGATCTGAAATAGCGATAAATAACAATATAATGAGAGTTGAACAGTTCTTAATACCGTATTTTGCTTCGGAGAAGAACTAGCGCTTCCCACCTGTGCCGCCCTCGATTTTTAACCTTGATAACTCGAATAGGCAATAGCCGCCTGCAACCAGCGCCTAGGTACCCACCCGTGCCTGTGCCTAGCTACCCGAGTACCCGCGTACCCTGCCCAGTGGCTACGGCTGCTAGAACTTTGTGGGTGCCGCACCACACCACGGGCAATGGCGACAGTCGCGGCTTGTTTTCTGTTTTACGGTTAGAATTTTACAAAAACCAATTGGAATAAGATATTCCTATGATAATCGGACGAGAAACCCACCGGAATCTCGGGAAAATATTATTATACATTGTAGTTTCAGTTTTCGATCGATTATCGGGAAAATGGGGTCATAAATGGAATTTAATTTAAAAGTGAACATTCCAACAAGAGAAATAATGTATCTACAATTTGATAACGAAATGTCAAGTTATAATATTAAATATATGCACAATTAAGTGAAACTGTTCGTTTAACATTTACGAAATATTTATATGTATATTCGTATACCATTTTCTGATATGTAATTTATTTTATTGTAATACAACATCATTACGCCGCTTCTTCGAAGGACTAGGCAGAGGATCGAATGCCACATCAATCTATCCTGACTTGTCTCATTTATGTTCATACATAGCCTCGTGCATGCTCTGAGATTATTACGACTACAAACATGGTCATCAATTGAAATTTGATTGATTTAATCATGTCACGATTTTCTTGAACAACCTCTCTGCCTCGTGCCTTCTACATTCACATTGTAAACCTGTATTAATCATGGCATCTATTTACTCTGCATGCCTATGCATTTTATTACAAAGCAAAGTTTACTTCTATTTTCATGCATTATTTACTTCCTTAATGTTCATACATTTCCTCGAGCGTGTTCGTGCAACATGACTTGTCGATGAAATTAAAACCATTTTTATTGCTTGTGTCATAATAAATAATGTTAACAGTTAGGAATCGATCCTGAAATTCTTCATTACCATACTGGTTTGGTAACATGGCTGCTATATTTACTAACTTATGTTATTTTTTTTGTAACAAAACAGATATCGCATCTCCATCTTCATGATGTTCTCTTGCCTGAATACTGAGCAAAGCAATGAAATTATCAGATAATACTTTTGGTAAATTCAATCATGGTCACCAAACATGGTCCAGCTCATTAAAATGCTTACATAACTTCACAAGCAAATTTATTGGATAATATTTATTAATTCATCTACAATACGTATCATCACATTATTTCTCAATAGGGGCATGCAGAGAGAATACATTGCCACTTGTCGATATCTTTATAAAATCATTTCCACTTTTAAGCATCTTCTATATCCTGGACAGTCATTGATATTTAATGTTATTTTAATCAAAAGAAATTGAAAAACTTTCTTTTCTGTCTGTATCTGTTTTATAGTATTTTATTTGCCACATATCATGGGGTCTTGGTATTTACCTTCCTGTATGGCTGCGAAACGTGAACGCAGATAAACAACAGTAGACTAAATGTAGTGGAGATGAGATTGTTAATAAGAATGTGATATCAGTACGACAGGAAAAGTAGCAATCATAAATATAATGAAAGATAAATATTTGAGATGTTTCGGAATTGACGAAAGAATGGTGAATGAAAGAATAGTAAAATAGATCTATAGTGTAAAGCAGTGTGGGAAGGGCCAGATGTTTTTCAACTTAATGAAGGTATTCTTAGGAGTCTCAACAATCATTATATGTGTATGATGAAATGTATGATTGTGGCAGAAGCGGGTAATGTATATCAAAACTGGCAAGTGTCGTTCCATTCTCTCTGCCTACCTCTATCGGAAAATGGTGCAATGTTATTTGTCATTCCTTCGACATATTCGAATGACATTAAGAAACCAACTTTTTTCTTTTATATTTATTATATTTAACTTGCATTCTTCCTTACAATGTTGTATCTATCAAATTTTTTCTGATTTTATTATTTTTTGGCATATTTAACTTTCATTCCGATAAAACAATGTCAGGATCATAATGCCATTGAATATTACAGGTTGCTTTTGTTTTGAGAGCAGTTTTTTGCTAATAATGTACATGGCTCCTTTGACCTTGTTATTTGCGGTCGCTCTACCATCGATATCATCAACTGTTTTGTTCCATAAGAGTTTTCTGGCCGATATAATTATTTTCTTTTATCAAACGTTCATTGATAACCTCCCACGGCAAACTTAAGCAATAATGTTAAAGCTGACAGTAGCGGGTAGAAATTTTGTCTTTCTTTAATTGCCAATACACCCTTTAGAAATGATTGACATGAATAACTAAGTTAGTGTTTTACGAAGCCCTTAGTAAGTCAATATTGATGCATACTTCTGAGACTTGGGTACTCAGCAAGGCTATTGAAAGGCAGATGTAACTGTGAACTGTATACCATATATGTAAAACCCGACATCAGTACAGTGCATTAAGATGGCACATCTAATATGTTCATATTATGAGAATGGATATACTTAACATTATATCAAATCTCGATAGGGATAGGCAGAGAGAATGAATGACCATCTGCTAACACTCTTGCCTCCTCCATACTCATACGTTTCCTCATAAACACACAACGGTTCCTCATACACACACACATTAGGAAGTTGAGAAAAATCTTTCCGTCAAGTTTTTCTAGGCTTACCTCGTTTTGCACCGATTAAATTTGCTTTAAAGTTTACTTTTTCTGCGGTAACTGTGCTTCTCCATCGGTAATAGATTTCTTTTACGTTTTGCTTTACCACAACCATTTTATTATTATTTTATAAAATTCGACATATTGATTTTCACAAATCCAGTGTACCAGAATAGTCATGTTTTTTAATCGTTGTTTTTAATTATACGTAATCGAGGGTAATTCTAATTTTTTGTGGAAATTTTATAGTAGTCACAAATATTGATGTCTAGCATGTGCCGTGAAAATGTATTTGTATAGATGTAGAGAGAGGCCCATTGTGTACTCGATTGATGATAACTGATGTCAATTTCTGACTTCTATCTTTAGTAATTCTAATTGAATCTTTCTCTCCATATTGTATTTCTCACACACTTCATTGGGATGCAAAACACAATACAATTTATAATATTTCAAGGAAATATTAATTAAAAACAAAGATTTAAATGTATGGAGTTGAATGAATGAGGAGAAAGCTAAGGGGGAATAGATATACACCCTTGAATAATGTTCCCAGTTCGAGAGAAACACACTTTTAGACCATCCACATACTCTCCTTAGTTCGAGAAACTCTCACTTCAAAACCCAAATGGTCTCATACTTTTTTAGATACATCAGCCCTTGCCCCCTCTTCTATCCTATGAGTTGATTTGCAATGCTTTAATTGTGACTTGTATCGATGTAGGATTGTATTTGTGAGGTTACTTGCTGGTCCGAGTTGCTCTAATAGTTCACAAAGAAAAGATTTTTGATAGCAGCCAAAGGGTCCAAACTATTGAAAATGTTTTCTTGATGGATCTCTAGAGCAATTTTACCATTCCTATTTTTAGATACAAACTTCTGCGCATTCTTCACGTTAGCTCATTCAAAGAAGCGTGTACATAACTGCCTCATTGTATGCAAGACAATATTTCCTTTCAAATCTGAATAAAAATAATAAAAAAATACATGCTGAAAGTCTGACATATTCCATATTCGCTAGTCTCCAATAGATCCATCAAAACATCTAGTTGAGAAGTATGCAAATTTTTTTAAAACTCGTACTTTTATGTGTGATTAATTTTTTTTATTAACATTTGGTATTTAACTTTTCCCAGTATAACTTTACAGAACCCAAGATATAGTGTCTTTGAAAGATGCATTTAAAATTACAAATTCTGAACGAGGGACAGCCTTAGTGAAGATAGCTTTCTTCCTTTGCGTATGCTAACAGAATTGATTGTAACTCCTGCTAATTTAAAGCGAGCATTACTTGACTATCCAATGAACTGCTAGCCCATATCAACAAATCATAGAGGTCCTATCTCTGCATCAAAAGTAAACTCAAAGCCTAAGGGGTTTCTCTCAATTACTGGTGCTGCTTTTGTAGTCTCTGACTGTGGGTCATTGTTGTTTATATTCTATTTTCTCCAATGTACTTTCTCTTTTGCTTATACTGTATTAAACTCACAATCTTAATCTTTCATGCTGACATTAAACATAAACTCTATTGTCTCAGGTGAAGATTTTCCAGAGAATTATTTGGCAGTGATTGCCACAAAGCAATAAGTTTGGCATTGCACGTTTTTTGCGCTGTTTGTAAAGCGTTTTAAGCATGTTTTATTAGGAATTTCTAAGAACTAGAGGCTTCAACTGCGCCGATCCTGCAGTATTTCGACTATGGAGTCATGCATTACACAATTTGTTTGGTGGTTTATTATTTATTTGGAATTCTTGCGAAATATCTGGGTTTGCATTTTTAATTGGGACAGCACATAAAGCGCATCAACATCTAATTGTCCCAAATCTTTCGTCGAATAAGCATCGTGTATATTCAAACATTGTTGCTTAAGCGAAATGTTTATATACTATTGTATATTAAAATAATTGTTTAATTATTTGAATAAATTATTTTTTTATAAAGGGCATTTAATTATCAATATTTGCATATTCATTTCGGCAGTGTTCACTTTGGAGGCATATTTGGTAAGTTAGAAATTACTCATGAAATCAAACAAAATTATGTGCATTAAAAAATGTTCAAAAAGCATTTTTCAAGTTAAAGCCATTACATGTCACATCAAATTGATTAACTGTTTTTATGTCCGTACTAGAATCGACAGGATTTTCTTTATCAATATTATCTTATCCTACCGTATCTCTCTTCTAACGTATGGCATTCATATCTACAACCACGTGGTGTTGTGTAGTTCTATATCTTTCAACTCATCATCTAATTTTTGAGAGACAGAAATATCATATAACTGCATGAGGGATTCTCCTTCAATTTTCGTGAGGTTCTACCAGTTACTGCTCTGTACAATGGAACTGGTTGAATCTTCTTAATCTGGTTTCCTTATTATAATGAATATTTATTTGTTGACTTTCCTGGGCCAAGATCATAGACTAGCATTGTAAGTTTCTCAATTCTAAAGTTTAATTTTAATGACAGAAGAAATGCAAACTTTATTAGTATATGGTTTTAATTATATGCATACATAGCACCACATTAGATAAGCAGAAAGAGTAAAATACCACTTGTTCCTATTCTGATAAACAATGTTCGCATCTTTCACAATCATGTGTCTTATCATACTCTCAACGTTTACTCTCAATATTGTCTTTGCTAAGTGTTGAGATATTTACTCCTGCCACATACTTTTTCATCTTCTCCCTCATTGTCTTCTGAAGTACATTTACACTGGATCAGTTTTTTTCTACTTCTGTTCGAACATTTTGAAAAAGTTAAATTTTCATTCATGCTTTCTCTTTTGATAATTTTCTTATCATTTAATTTTTCTGTACATTCATTCATTGTTCAATTTTTGTTCTTCTGTCTCGTCTACATTTTGCTACTATATAGTAAAGATATGATTTCATATGTATGTGTATATATATATATATATAAATATAAAATAAAAAAAATTACGATGGAATGTGGAAGGTATGCGACAGAGGTCCCGATAAGGAAATGACACGAACAGATTACCAAATTCTAATCGATGGCTCTGTTCGTAGTTAGAATAATTACAGAGCACGTATGAGGAGGTGTATGAATGTGGAAGAAGCAAGAGATGTATGTCAGGATAGAATGGTCTGGCACTCGATCCTCTCTGCCTACCCCTTCGAGAAAACTGTGTATTGTATTATTGTATATTAAAGATATGACCCAGACTATTATGTATCGCCAGCTGCAATTCTTGGTACATACAATTCATTTTAATTAAATGTATAAAGTATTCAAAATTATTTGTTATTATGCAGTACATAAATTATGCTACTGCTATTCCAATAAGTTTTCGTTTTTAATATTAGCATCAAAATCATTGCAATTAGTCTATTTTATGTATAAATATTAATCATCACTAGTTTCGCAATGTCTCATGAATAATTACGTGGAAAAGTATTTTGTAATTTCATTAGAGAAATGATTAGTAAGTCAATAAATGAATATGCTTTAACATGTTCTGTCATTACGCTAATGACAATGGAAATATCGCTGCATATATGCTGCCTTTTTCATGTAGCGTTTCAAGGGCAAACAACTACAGTTAGATAATTGCATGTTCCTCAATTATGAGCTGTTTCCTACTCTCATCACTAGGCAATCACGGCCCTTAATTAAACTCATCATTATTTATCTATATTTCCATTCCACACCACTTGAACTATGTTGCTTTTAAGAACCTATTTTTTTTCTAATTTCTGAAAGTGATATTGAGACGCTGAAAGAATTGATGATAAGGCATATTTAGCATCGACTGACAGAATAGTTAATTTTAAAGCAAGTTATTAAGATTGGAGTATTGATGCCAACTTTGGCAGAGAAGGGATGAAAGTAGAATAAATGCTGTTGAAATGAGATCTTTATGTGTGGTAAAACAGTGCATGACAGAGTAAGGAATTCAGATATAAAAAAAGAGTGTGGAGCAGGTATGAGCATTATTAATAAAATGAACTTGAGACGGTTTGGTGATGTTGAACGAATTGATACAGAGAGATTAGTATGGAAAATTTACGATCCGCCCAAGGAAACCGTGGTATAAACAGATTAACCAAATTCTAATCGATGGTTTTGTTCGTAATCATAATAATCGCAGAGTATGCATGAGGAGATGTATAAACGTCGATGGGGCTAGATATGTATGCCAGGATTATTGTCACACCTACCATACAAAGTTAGGGTAAGCCGAAGGCAAGCCCAATTTTCTCTTTAAATACACATTACGGCACTGTGATAGGACCAGATAGTTGTATATATGTAATATATATA
>JAPMAF010002072.1:0-10085 GCA_026537445.1 Silvatares holzenthali | reverse complement strand
GAAAAGAGTGGAGGGTATCGCCCTGGAGCAATACCACTATTCAGTATTGTAAGCCGCATGAAATTGATTTATCCATGTTTTGTGACTAGAACTGAATAACCAGGTTTTTAATCTCTCCTCCGACTACTACAGTATGTACAGTATGTTACAGACCCAGACGGATGGTGGTGTCATGGTGTGTCATGTGTAGTATAAGAAAAAAAGTGATGTTTCATTCTCTCTGCCTACTCCTGTTGGAAAATGGCTTGATATTATGTATGAATATATGTATAAACAAATTTGTGCCTTGTAATAAGGGCCTAGGGATAAATGATATAAATATATTGTTCTCTTTGTTTAAAATCTTTTTAGATGTTTCCTTTTCTAATATTCAATCTGGATTCGCGATGTTAGACTAAATGATATACTGAAAACATCTGTGCAGCCTTAAGTTGCAGCGAGTGAGAGCAAGTTGCAATGATCAGCCATATTTGGTGATCTCCTCATATGGGCACTTAAACTCATTCACTTCTCTTTATTCATTCAAACACATACACAAATGCAATGATTCACCACCTTTAGAATACATCTTTGTACTAAGCTGTGAAATGCTGAATTAAATTTACATTCTATCATTTTAACTCGCCGAGAAGAAATTAAAGTTGAATAAATGCCTTTGAGATGTGTGGTAAAACAGTGTATGTCAGAGTAAGAAGTTCCGATATAAGGAATGAGTGTGGAGCGGGTACGAGTGTTATTGATAAAATAAAGAGAATGAAATGATTCCTTGAGGTGATATGGGCATGTTGAGTAAATGGATACCGAGAGATTAGTACAGAATATTTACGATGCGAATGAAGGTATGCACTCAAGAAAATCGTGGCATGAACATATTAACCGAATTCTAATCGATGGCTCTGTTCGTAGTCGTAATAATCGCAGAGTATACTTAAGGATATGTATGAATGTGGATGAAGCAAGAGATGCATGCCAGGGTTGAGTGGTATGGTACGCGTGTGGATATGTATGAGTGTGGACGAGGCAAGAGATGTGTGTCAGGATAGAGTTTTGTGGCACTCAATCCTCTCTGCCTACCCCCTTCGGATAAATGGCGTGAAGGTGTATTGTATTCTTTAACTTTTAATTTCTAGATGACGACGATGATGTATTTGAATGTGATGCCATGCCACAGAGTCCTCTAGCAACCCCCACAACAATAGGGGAACCTCTCACACCACTGGATGATCCTAACAGTAGTGGCGCTAACAGTGCAGCTAATAACAAACGAAGAAGTCAATCACTGTCAGCTTTAGGGAATGCTCAGCAAGCAGCCGGTGAAGTACCCATCGGGAAGGTAATTGTTTTACTTATAATCACAATACGATCAGTGCATGCTTTAATCAGCTATGAATACATTTATGTGTCAACTGCAATATTTTTTAAACAGCGCTTATTAGCACCAATGAACTATTAGAACGAAATAATAACCAAAACTAAAACATTATTCACAATAATAATAGAAACAAAATTAATTATCACATTAGCAAACACAATAACTAAAAGAGGAACAAAAATAATGATAATTGCAAAATAGTAATAATAATGTAATCATAACGATACTTTTATCAATGCTTAATTTTAGTTTTTGAATATATTATTTTTTTTATATATAAAAAAATGTAAAGTGCTCTTGGGGTGATGTTACATCACGAAACAGCGCTATAACATTATCCAAAAATAAATAATGAAACAAATATTTTATAGGATGATAGCGAGAACAAAAATAATAATAGTCACTGGATAATGAGAGATCAGTACGAAAAATTTGTGATGATCATGTAAAAATTTCTCCAATATGGAAATGCAATTTTGTATTCAAATTATTGCTTGAAAATAGAGGATTAAGTTTATTACAATATTTTTTATCTGCAAAAATTAAATATGTGGAATATGTACTTAGATATTCATGTTATCGCATGGTAGCTTTAAATGTATGGACATATTCTTGCAATTGAAAAACATTGCATCACTAGTGGATTGTACCTGTCTTAGGCATAATGTTATCTATATTTTCTTGTTCTCTTGAGAAATATTTAACATTTGATGTCATTTGTATATTTCAAAGTTTTAACAATATCTAACAATATAAAAGTTATTCAAAGAATAAATGAATGGCAATACATAGTTTATGTATGAAAATTGGTAGCAAAAAAACAAAAGTATAACAAATGCAGAGGTGTGGGATCTGTAGTAAATTGAAAGTTATGATATTTGAGAAAGATGATAAATAAAGGAGTGCAAAAAAATGGGAATGAGAAATTAGAGCATATTGGAGTTTCTGGGAAGTATACACCCATGAGAGATGGAAAATGTGAAAGAGAAATTGAAATGTGTGTGAAAACTAGAAATAGAGTGATATTCTTATGCTAGTACTTAACAGAGTATTGGTGCCAAGTTTAATGTATGGAAGTGAATCTTGAACATAGCAGAAGAAGAATGAAAGTAAAATGAATTCCGTAGAGATGAAATCACTCAGAAGAATTTGTGGTAAAACAATGTAAGCAAAGTAAAGAATATAGATTAAAGGAAAGAATGTGAAGCGGATGCGAGCATGATTGATAAAATTGGTCAGATGAGATGTCAGGTGAGATGGTTTGGTCAGGAGTTTAGGAGAGACCAGTACAGAAGATCTATGATGCATGTTGGAGGCAAGAGACACAGCTCAGTTCCAGATCACTCATGAAGTGTAAGAGGTCCAATATGGCTTCATGGTCTAGTGACTAGAATACTTGACTAAAATGGTAGAGATCATGAATTCAAAACTTGTCAGAGTAAAAAAATCAGAAAATGATTTATCCATGTTTCGTGACTAGAACTGGATAACCATGTTTTCATTCTCTCCTCGTACTGCTATACAGCATTTACATATGCAACTGCACTGAATGTTACAGGTCTAGATAGATGGTGATTGTGGTATATGTGTAGTATAACAAATTTTAAAAAATCTACTTCTATGGATTTCAGCAGGATGTCCTGATGTAGATCATAGATCTTGGTATTACATTAATATGTTATTCCTTCATTGATTTAGGCTGAATATTCGATAGAAAAAATTTACCATTCAAAAGTTATTTTATTTGGATACATTTATTCTGATGAATGTGATGAAAAATTGCAGAAGGACCCTCGAATAAGGCGACCGATGAACGCTTTCATGATATTTTCGAAACGGCATCGCGCTCATGTACACCGACGCCACCCTAATCAAGATAACAGGACAGTCAGCAAAATCCTGGGGGAATGGTGGTATGCTCTCAAGCCGGAGGAGAAACAGAAATACCACGAACTGGCCAGTGAAGTAGGTTTCAATCTATTTGTGATGGGTTTTTAATATTTACTATAATTTTGTCATTCATTATTGTTTACCAATTCCTTTAGGTAAAAGAAGCACATTTCAAAGCGCATCCAGAATGGAAATGGTGCAATAAAGACAGACGTAAATCATCAAGTGGAAGAGACCCTACCAGCAATTCAACTCCTCAGGTGAAGAATTATGTATATTATTCAATATTTTTCATTGACATTCATATATATGTAGAACATAAAATTCCTCGATATACTATTGTTGTTCAATGTAGCCAGTATTGATATATAAATCACTAGAATATAAATGAAGCCGAATATATTTTTGGTCTGGTGGTCAATTTAAAAGTTTCTGTCATCGTCTGAAGTGGTTTGCCACGTTTGGTGATTTAGCATGGGTTCATAGGGTTTTGAGCACTGAAATTCAGTAAAAGTGAGATGGAGCGGATTCCCTTAGTCTCCTCCAGGATAATCACCTTACCTCACAGCTGGGAAGATATTCTTCACAATTTTGGAATTTTCTTGATCTCTCTATAGTCTTACCCTTTCTTCTCACTATTTCTTGGTCACTCTTATCATTTTCCAACTTTATGTCGATTATTGTCCGCCTGTATAGTGTCAGGAATCTAAGAGGATAAAAGTATCAGAACTGAGGTGAATTGAGTCACAAGTCTTCAGGAATTGGTTTCAGTTATTTTTCTGACATTTTGGTTCCAAAGACCTAACAATAGTATCTTTATTTAATACTAGCCTATCAAATTGTAATACATATTATATTTGACACTATGGAAAAAAAGGAAAGTAATCAAACAAATTTTGTGATATCCTAGAGGATAGCGCTGATAGATTAGATCAAATTATTAAATTATTTCATGTACTTTTTTTTTATTATTTTTCAATGTATTTTTTTTTATAATAATTGCAGAGTCCAAGAACACCTTTGGATAGTGGCACTGTTCCAGGAACATCCGGCAATGACAATATTCCTCTGACTATATCTTACAATTCTATGGTCTCCGGTGACCTGCCTTCGCCCCATAGTGCGCATCATGATGCATTAAGTGATGATGACCAAATGGTGTGTAGTTTCTTTTTAGCAATTCTGATAACTTGATTTATCACAAACTCTCAAAACTGGTTTGGAAATTACATTTTTATTTTCTTCCAAATTTGTCATTAATTATGATTTAGTTCTCTATTATATAACACTATGGAGCAACACTCAACCATATATGAGGGCGGTCCGATAAGTACTTAGCCTCACCGCCTGATGACGCCACTATCGCAAAGAAAATTTACTATCGTGTAGTACATTCTCTTAGATGGCTACTGTCGAAATTTCAGCCAAATCGGACTCCTAGTTTTGTTTTGACTGCGTGCGGAAGTGGGCATGTCCGCGGATTTTTAGAAAAATGGAAAGAGCAATAACGGTCGGTGATTTGATTCTTGTTTTCGGAAAGGAAATCGCACAGTGAAATCAAAGAACGTTTGAATACTGTGTACGGTGACTCTTCTCCTTCAATGACGACCGTCAAAAATTGGTTTGAGTTTCAATGTGGTCGCACATTGGTTTTTGATGAGCCACGTACAGGTGCCCCGAAAACAGCTACCACGAGGGATAACGTGACAAAAATCCACGATCTCGTGTTGGCAGATCGCCGATTGAAGGTGCGTGAGATAACTGAGAAGTAGGTTTCTCAAAAGACCGTGTGGGTCATATCCTGCATGAAATTTTGGGCATGAGGAAGCTATCGGTGTGATGGGTTCCGTTTGCTCATTCTGAACAACAAGCACAACCATGAGACCACTTCAGGGCAGTGTTTGACGCTATTTAAAGTTTCGGTTAAAGAATTTGTAGTATTGCTGAGTCAAGTGTATCGAATTAAAAGGAGACTATATTGAAAAATATATATATTTTTTTTTCATCCACTTTTCCAAAGTTTTCGTTTTTCTTTTGTAGGAGTGCTTATCGGACCACCCTCGTATACGTAAATGATCATATTTTAAAATTCAAATTACTTCTTGTCCTTTATAATAAACTGTCAAATATACCATAACCTCACATTTGAATATTAACATGTAATTGTGCAAAATCAATCTATTCTATTCAAACGTTTGAATTTGCATTATCTAATTACTTTGTTAAGACATGCTAGAATGTAATATTGTATTTGAAAGTAGATATTAGGCAGCTGATATATGTTGCTATACTGATAAATGTTAAAATTCAATTTTGTGTTTAATAATTAATATCTTTTGTTCCAGGTAATATGCGAAGACTCCCAACAAATTCCGGTTGAAATAGACCTAAAATGCGGTGAGAAAGTGACAGATTCTGATTCTGAGAGTCAAAATTCTGAATCGATCGCTGTCAACACGGAGGTTACGACATCCGAACACAATTCCAGTTTGCATAATGAAATTGCAACAAAACAAGACAAATTCAGCAATTCTTCCCATTCTAACTACAGCCCAGCAGCTGGCATAGATCACACAAGGCGACCGAAACCTATTAAAGCCAGGTATCAATTTATGTTATTACATTTCTTATTATTTCCAGGAAAAATGGGAAATGGCGAATATTTAAAAATTTGTTAATAATATTAATATGTGTAAATATATAGCATTTCCACCCAATTTGATATATGGAAGTGAAGTGTGGATATGGCAGAGAAGGAATGAAAGTAGAATAAATGCCGTTGAGATGAGATCTCAGAGAAGAATGTGTGGTAAAACAGTGTATGACGGGTAAGGGATTCAGATATAAGAAAAGAGTGTGGAGCGGGTACGAGCATTATTGATAAAATGATGAGAAATTCCTTGAGATAGTTCGGGCTCGTTGAACGAATGGATACCGAGAGATTAGTATGGAAAATTTACAATGCTAATGTAGAAGGTGTGCAACAGAGGGACCGTCTAAGGAAATGATGGCATGAACGGATTAATAATTCTAATCGATATCTCTATTTGTAGTCGTAATAATCGCATGAAGAGATGTATAAATGGGGATGAGGCAAGAGATGTATGGTAGGATAGAGTGGTGTGGTGCTTGATCCTTTCTGCCTACCCCTAAAACAAAACGGCATGATGGGTTATTATATTTGTAAATAATAGTTTTACTTGTAAAATCTTATTATATAATAAACAAAGGGTTTTTTTATTTATACCGCTCTTTTCAAACAATCCAGTACCTCCAAGTGGAGGGAAAATCACTGATCAAAATGTCATGTGAACTAAGTGCAGTCACATCAACAGTGAACTGATGAAATGAATTAAATGATGAAATTAAAAAATGTACTATTGTTCAACTGATATTAAATAACTATTCATCATCTAAATATAGATACATTAATAGTTTTTTTTTTGTTTTTTCTTTGCCGCATCCACATATCAACATAAAATTCAATTTCTTTTTCTTAGTCACAACCACTTTATTTATTTTATACAATTTAACATGTTTCAACTAACAACTAACCATGTTTACGAGTGTTTTTGAAATTGAATTATTTAAAAAAAAAAATTGTTCATAAACATTAATGATAATGGCCTGTCTATGGCTGAAACATATTGAATCATATAAAACAATTGAAGCGGTTGTGATTAAAAAAACAAATAGAATTTTATTAACAATGGAAAACCACAAAGTTACTGTATAGAAAGTGAAAAATTCAACATGTTTCGATTTTTCACTGACCATTTTCAAAAATTTCTTTGAATATGGTCAAAGAATTTTTTTCATAGAATCGTACTCCAGACAAGACCTCATCAGTATATTTAGAATGCAGTATAAGCAATATTCTGATGGAATAATATGTTTTTACATTTTACAGAGTGGGCTCTACTGACAGTGTGCTGACATCTTTAACAGTGTCCAGCCCATCGGGAGTATCCGCTTTCCACCCGACAGGAGGAGCCTTCAAGTCTATGCCTCAAGCTCAGCAGACATTTACCGTGTCTCCGTCAGTGTCACAAACCCAGACGTCCAACGCAGCCATTGCCAACATTGTGAACATTGTTACTTCGGAGAATGGAAGGCAGTGGTCTGCTACGACCCTCAATAATGTCAAGACGTCTTCAGCAAGTCATATAAAGATCTCACCGCAGAATTTAGGCCTGGGACAAGGACAGGGGACAAACAGTCAAGCGATGGGAGGCTCCGTTCTCAAAAGCCCAATGGTCACACTGGTTAAACCGGTTCGAACTACAACTGGAAATAGTACAGGTAACTTATATTTTAATTCTATTTATCATATTTAAATAGATAGTTCAATCTTAGGTCAGGATTTGATTTTTTTTTTTCAATTTAATTATTTTAAAAATCATGAAAAGTTTCAATATTTTATGTTAATAGCTTATTTGATATCAATTTTAGAGGAAACACACATTTTTATATTGAATTATTATGATTGAAAAAAACTATTCAAAAAATATCAATAGGTGACAATATTTCATATAAAAATGTTGAACATGTCACACTAATCGATTTCAAAATTTTTGATATAAACCCCATTCGTTATGAGAACACTCTTAGTGTATTCATTTAATATACATATGCATTCATTCATGTATGACATTCGTGTATGACGAGATGTATGAATGCAGAGGAAGTTAGAGATGTGTCAGGATAGAACTAAGTGGCGCTCCATTCTCTCTGCCTACCCCTACCGGGAAAAGGCGTGATGTTATGTATGTATTCATTCACTATATACATTTTATTGTTTATTAAAAAAAATAAGTATTTGATTCTATATGGTAATTGTGGAAGGCATATTATTTAAGAACATGGATTATCTTATAAGACAATGTGTGTAAGTGTCATCTGCGATGAAGGATCTTATTGGGTGTGTATTTTTTCAGCACCTCTAACATTGGCATTCTTATCAGATCCGTCCTATACAAATCTTTTAATCAAAACGACACCTCAGACTTTGACATCTAACGATACCATAACCGGATCCGAAGGTCTACCGGTGACACAACCATTGCATTATGTTCGTCTACAAAGTGTGTATTTGCCTGTTAACACAGGTAACTATAAATGTGTTGTAATTGTATGTTACTTATAAACAAAACTGTGATTTCTTCCCATTTTAAGGTACTTAAAATGCTTCTCATTCTTTTTTTATTTGAATTTTTTATTTTTATGAAAAATAAAGGTATATAACACTTAAAGTGCAGAATATCAATATGTTGTGCTATTCCTACCGATTAAAGTACCGGTAAAATCGTAGTTAAGACATGTACATTTTTTTTTATGTATTAAAAAAATGTAAAGCGCTCTTGGGGTGATGTTACATCACGAAACAGCGCTATAAAATTATCCAAAAATAAATAAATAAACATGCATTCTCACCTGTTGGTAGGTTGATATCATATGCATATATCATATCAAATCATCATGCTACCTGTATTGTACTTTACTTTCTGAGAAGATGGACAACAATCACCTTTCAACTATTTTCCCTTCCAAAGTATGAATGAAATCATTATAGAGGCTTTGTCCCTTTCTATTGGAGTTTTTTTGAATTGTCATTCTAGGCAAGATTTTTTTTTATTTTATATGTCTTTAAAAATATAACTCTTTCCTTTCTGTGATTAACCAACTCCACCTTATTTTAATTTGTTATTTAAAAGTATCGAAAATCAAAATCCTTCGCATACGATTTACATTATCACTTTTATTTTTAATGTATGTATAAAAATTGATTTGTATAACATACGAAGATATCGCGCAGACTTTAGACTAATTGAATTATAATGAAATTTAACAAATGTTATAAAAATTTTAGCAAACAACCATATTGTGCTGTTACGTAATTTTTTTTAATTAAAATTGATATTTTACTCATGAATTTTTTCTCTCTATAGATGCTGGATCGACTAGAATTCCTGTATCTGGAGGGCAGTCTGTAATTGTTTCACAGGCAAATCAAAATATTAAACCGATTACGTAAGTATATTTTCAATTTTATCATGTGTCTTTCAAAGACAAACTATTTGTTTAATTTTAATCATTAATATTTATAAATTGTTTATAATCTTCAGTCTTTGAAGCAACAAATTGCAATATTTCAACTTTATTATCACTATATGCTCACTGGGTGTCATGTTGCATAATTCTCTTACATAAACGGTGCTTCATAAATTGTTAAATTGTTGTGTATTACATAAATTGTTGGGTATAAATGAATTATGGAGAATATAGTAACACATATCACACAATATTAGCTATCCATGTTAATAATAATAATAAGTGGTAATGATCAACATTATCAAAGGGACTACTCATTTTTCCTTTGCATAGACAGCTTTCCTTTGAAATAATCTTATATTTTCTGGCTAAATATTTTTATAGGCTTTCACAACCTAGGATTCAAAAATACAATTATTTTATCTTTTGATATTTTATGTTTACATGTGACAATTACTTATTAATTAATATATTACAGTGTCCTTCAGGAAAAGTTTGTTATTATGTGAATTATGGGTGTCACATTAATGAAAATACCATACTGTAAACATGGTGTTTGGGTGCATACATGTTGTGCATTATCAAACCACCCCTTCTCTTTTCCTTTAACACTACTTCATCGTATCGAACAGAAAATGGGCTAAAAATTGAAATATCTTAAATGTTATTTTTTTTATTTGACATAGCAGAGAAGGAATGAAAGTAGAATTAATGCTGTTGAGATGAGATCTCTTAGAAGAATGTGTGGTAAAATAGTATACGACAGAGTAAG
>JAPMAF010002071.1:0-10086 GCA_026537445.1 Silvatares holzenthali | reverse complement strand
TAATATAACGATGTGGCATGCAGTTTACAATAGGTAATTGATAACTCTTTGTAATCAGTAATTTGATTACTTTTTGCCCATCTCTGCATGTAAGTAATATTAGATGGTGTCCAACACACAAAGGGGCAATTAATGAAGATACACTTTAGACAGCTTGAAGTTTACAAACCTAGTTGATCAACTAAATACGTTCTATCCATAAAAAAGAAAAAAAGCACTGTAAATTCAATACATTTGAGTTGAATCCATCAAGGTTACAAAATGAATTTCTGAAGGATTAGATTAAAATCAATACTTATACGGATAGAATGTATTCAGGTGCTAACTCGCATAATGTCACAAACTTTAAAGCTGTCAACAGTGCATCTCATTCATTACGTGCCCTTTTGTGCAATGGACACCTTATATTGCTTAAGTGCCTCCTATTATCTCTGATCATCGTCCAGCAAATGTATAACCAGTAGTTTTCTGTACATGGTGGATATATTTTTCATTTTGAGATACTCGCCAGCACGACCTTTTGTGTATAGAAATAGATCAAACGTCTTCTATTACTGATTTTTTTCCAATTGATCATATGCTTGAACTGAGGAGATAAGTGTGCCATCCTACCTACAGGCATTCAAACAGGCAGTTCAAACCTCAGCTCATCCATGATGTTATTTCTATTCTTATGGCACAAGCGTACATTAATTTTAGTGTCGTAAATCTCTATTTAAAAAAAAAAAGAAATATAATATTTACGGAGCATTATGTTCATACAGAAATGGGAAAAAAGCAAATATTTGGATAATAAATCAGATTTCCAGGATTAGTAAACATGCAGATAGATACACCAGGAAGAAGAAAGGTATGAAGTGATGGTGATGGTGTGGTGCCTGTACCTGATCCGGCTACTCCTACTGTGGCGGCGCCGGCGCCGATGAACTTGGCGGCAGAGTCAATGTCCCGCGAGGGGGCAGAGGTCTGCAGGGAGCGCGCTACCAGCGGGGAGACACTGGGGGCGGGGGCCACCAGCTGCTGGCTGGCCGCCGACAGGGGGCTCAGGGCGCCGCTCAGTGGCCGCACATAGCCGGACACGCATGTGTTCAGCAGCTATAAATAAAAAACATTACAATCAACACCAATCTATATTTTTACTAACAAAGCGATTGTGTTACGCAAGGATTTGAAGATTGGTAATGTGACTGCATAATCAAAGCTTTCCCTTCAAATGTAATTTAATGCCATCATTTGACCTTTTGAAACTAGTAGCAATTTTAACAAAAAAAAAAAACTTATGCACACACAACATGGTCAGTCTATGGACGAAACATGTTGAAATAATTACATAAATAGTGGTTAACCGCTTGACGTCTACGCAGCGCTATCGCGCTTCAATATTTCGTATCCAAAATGGCGGCGCGGAACTATCACGCTGATATTTCAGTGCGAGTCTGTCGCTCTGGGCGTGAGCATGTCTTTTGTCGTTTTTGTCAAATCAAATCAGTTTATTTATAAAGCGCCATTTATTAAAACAGTTTCACCTCAAGGGCGCTGTACATATTCTACTTAAAATATTTCATTAACAGAATTGATGTTTACAAAATAAGTACATATTAATATAACATTGTAGTATTATGTAGGTTTTGTGTTATTAGAACAAAAGTGTGTCTTTCAAAGCCAAGCTAAATGTATTGTTATAGCTGCATGTATTATTGCAGAAGTTATACAATTTTTAGTAAAAACATTTTTATTTTTGAAACAACTAAATTATCCCTAGCACTTTTGGAATGTATAAGGATTTTGATGGATAGCTGTTTGAACGGTTAAGATGAAAATAAGTAGAATTTAATGTCTTTCAAAAAGCTTATGTAGATGTTGATTAGATTTATAGACTTATATTTGATTTTTACTTTACACAAACATTTATGTGATGATTATATATAAGTGTGAATTTTTTGCTCCCCATATTCAAGGTGGGAACACTGCCTTACATATTTAGTAGGCGGTTTTCCCCCCATGATCTTTTAGGAAATCTTGTGCAATACCAAATTGGATTTTATTTTAAATTCATTCCCTCCCTATGTCTGGCTGTGCCAGTATCTCTGGTATTATCACACTTATCGGATGCGGGGACTTCTAAATGTGATCCACCATATCCACTAGTTTCTCATGTTAGAATTTTATAACATTACATAAATGTTGCTATTTTTTAAGGTTAGGTAGTGTTTTTGATTCATATTAATCAATATCACACTAAACGCAACCAAAACTGGTATTTATATGTATATTTTTTTCCTTTACACAGTAAGAGTTGGTATTTAATATATTCTTTTTATCATCTGCTTTATGGCTCCTGGGTTGTTTCCTGATCAATGTCATAATCTTTTACATCCTTTTCAATGACACTCACCACGTCACTTGCATGCATTTTTTTATCATTTCATCAGAGTAGTATCTTCTAATTTGGCTGTCTTTTGAAATAGTTATGAGAGAAAAAATGTAGGTTCATTCAAAGATCAGTACTGCCAGGTCTTTGAATATCTCCAGTTATAAATTATTTGTGAGGAACATTTAATAGATTAGGGTGTATGTTACTAATTCAGATATTTTATCGGTATGCTTTGTATTTCCATAGGTGTTATAAGAGAATTTGGAGTTGTCCAATATTGATTGTTATCAGTAAGTGTGAAGGATAGATAAGCCATAATGAAAAAAAAAAGTATGCATAATTTCAATTACTTTTTCTATGTTACTGTCCATTAGGTGGTCAATTTAAATCATGACATCATGTTAATATAACAGAGTTTCAAAGAAATTATTGTGAAAATTTAAACTATTGAAAAATTGAATTATGTAACGTTCGAAGTTACAGGTTATTTAAAAAATATACAGATTGAATGTGTATCATTAGTTAGCAATTTAATAAATAAATATATAATTGATTGTATAATCCCGACATTCTTAAAAGTATAGAATTTTTCACCCTCTGCAGTTGATAGAAAATTGACATGTCAAATTATGTAACGAGTACACAAAAAAAATTAAATGTCAGAAAAAAGATTGATAACATACGAAATCAGATTGTAATGTAAGAATATTGATTAATAAATATGGTGATAGATATTTAAGGGTCTGCAGATTTGACTAGACAAATCGATTACGAAAGGGGTGGGATAGGTTAGAAACTAAAAGTGAAGTAAATGGGGTGCCAAATATTACATAACGTCATTCATTGAATACTTCGTTATGTTCGAAATTATTAGTTTTTATGTAGACAGACTTATGAATTAAAAATCTAACTCACGGCGGTTCTGGCGACTGGAGTGAGGAATCTGGCAGCAGCGAACATTTTGCAGATTTTGTGTTTGGTCTCAGAAACCTGAAAACAATAAAAGTCTATGAAGAATGCGATATAACGAAGATATAATGCATCTCCCCTCAGAGAACATAGATCGGTTTTGTCAGGATCAGACTGACCCGTTACGTAATTTGTATACGTAACTATAGGCCGCAAAAAATGCAGTTATAAGATAAATAATAACTTTTAACGTGCACCCGGCCGTAATTGAAGAGTACTGATGCTAAATAATAAGCAATTAAGTCACCAACTACGATTTTAAACATAGAAAATGGCTGATCCCATATAATATGAAGGAAGTCATCGGATAATTTCTTCCCTCTCATAGATCACTTTACAACTCGATTTTCACTAAAATAATGACACTAGCACTTTCAGATATTAGCAAATACATTTTAATTTCACTCCACCTGAATAGATGATTCGTAAAAACACTCGATAAATGTAGATTACTTTTGAGACCGCTGAAATCCGCCGACTTACCAAAGAACTGTGCGAGGAGGAGAAGACCGGCCTTTGGAATGTTCAATTTTTGAGTGAACCTCTAGCGGAACAGTGAAATCTCGAACCTGATTGGTCCAAATGTCAGGGCGTTGCAGTAGTTCCGATACCGGCCACGACAATGCTCACATTTTGACGACCAATTATCGATTTATCTGAGGGCGCTGTTATGCACATGTGATAACGAAAGTCAAATGCATTAATGTTATAATATAATTAAATTCTTTTTAAGAGCCACTATACGATATAAAAAATGAGTTTCCACTCATTTAAAAAATATTTTAAAATTTATCCTAACATTCACGAGGCAAATAATCGCAATCCAAAATTACTTCATATTACGTAAATTTGATTAGGCACATATGTCCCTTGAAGACAGTCAGTAATGGCTGTCTTCATGGAGAACATATGTAAGTTTAGTGGTTGTGGCATTACATTTCCCGGCTTAGGAGATTTAATACAACACATTGAAGATACTCATATCGGTAATTATCAAAATACAATGTTATATCGCGTCGCTCGCTCTTAATTTCGCCGTACGGCATCTCGTCATCGAGGGAGTCTGCGACCCACCCTCGAACAATCTGAAGGGTACAAAATAATAAATTAATATCTTATTCTGCCGCTTTGTAAAACTATAATACATGATTGCTATCTTTAAAAATTCTCAATTTGCAAGATTCCTTATGTTTTTTTAACCGCGCGCGGTTATATTTATGTTTTCCCAGCTGATTGAAACTACGAAAATAATACAGACAGGTAGACATTCCACGTCTTTCTAGAAAATTGAAATGGGATTGTATTATTGCTGATTTAATTTGCTAAAGATAAAGATAAATAAAAAGGATAAAAGATTAAATACTTAGCTGTAATAATTAATCGTCAAAATAGGTATAGGGAATGCAGCGCCTCTCGTTTCGGTGCCGATACACATTTCTTGCTTCCTTCACATTCATGCATCTCGTCACGCACGACACGAAAATCTTGACATTGTATTCGCTAAGACTGTGAAATTCTTCTAGACCTTTCTCCCATCATTCTATCATCGTAGATCTGTTTTACTACCCTTTCATTCGCCATTCGCTCAACTTATCTCAAGCATCCCTGTTTCATCATGTTTGTGATTGTTGTATATTATTAAATATTTGATTAGATAACGTTCTTTACATTAACATGCTCCTAAAATTGATGTTTATTCATAGATGTTCGACTGTATCTGACTTCCAAAAGGTGTAAAATGAATTGTGGTTTATATAACTTTGATGAAATGATGATCTAAATGTAAGAGCTTCAAGTGTGATGGCATTAAAGCGGCATCGGGCTGTAATTGTGTTGGAAATTTATTATCCCCAAAGTTTCTTGATATATTAGCCTAATTAAAGTTCTTGTTTTATTCTTTGCAGATTACGATCCTCTGGTGATTGAGCAGAAAGAAGCCGCGCAGCCATCTTGCTTACCTTTGAGTTATGTTATTAGATTTTTTACGGAAAATACAAGAAGAGAGAACCCGAGTATTGCTCCTGAGATACGCCGCAGATTAGCGTCCATAGTCAAGACACCTTCTAATAGATCTATCACACCGACAGGTATAAGAAAATCTATTAACTGAGATTTCATGTAAAAATGTAAACGGAATATATCACATATCCTTACTAGAATCTGATAAGCTATGTTGCATAAATCAATAGTTTACACTATCAAGTATATGTAAGTGCAAAGCAGAGTAACTAATTGATAGAATTTATTAGTTAAATTTATTTAAATGGAGAGATCCAACACAGAGTGATGTATATCAACATATTGTACTATTTTTACATCAAGCTAAACTTGAGCACCGTCACTGCCATAGAAACCAGGGTCAAATATTAGCCTCTAGGTAGCTGAGTGTGTTCTTCCCCGGGCCCAGTTTCTCTATACAAATCGCAGGTGCTATCTAAGGTCATCCCAGTTTCTAACTGGTCATGGTAGCTTCAATAGTAGACTTGCATCATTTAACCTTGTTCCATCGGCCTCATGTCAGTTCTGTGGTGACGACAACCAGACTTCCGAGCACCTTTTATGGTCTTGTGAATATCCATCCATCAGGTACAACAGGGAGAAGCTCATCGCTGCTGTTCGTGGTCCCTTTTCGGGTCCTATTGGACATGCAGACTTCGTGGCCTCTTGGAGCAATTACTTAGCTTTTTCAAGATTTTGTTAATCATTTGGTGGCATTGTCTCCAGCTAGCCCTGTCTTCTAGAGAAGAAGTCACCCTTTCTCTGATGATTATTTCGCAGTCCGTAAGAGTATCTTCTCGATTGCTCCTTTTAGCACTAAAAGTGCAGGGCCATGAAGTTGAGAGCTTCTTCTGAGCTGCTCTCTCGTTTGGGTAACGAGTTATTTAATTTCAACTGATTGTGCGTATTGACAAGGAAACTTGATTAGTTTCCAGATGCAATACGGGTATGTGGTGGGACAATAGCCTACTATCTACGGTACTGATGGGAATAGTCTATAGGGGTAGCATAGGGATAGGGAAAAAGAGATACTTTTACAGATTACGAAATAATCATCAGAGAAAGGGTGATTTATTGTCTGGAAGACATGGATAGATAGAGAAGGGTGATTTGTCTGGAAGACAAACAATATTACCAAATAAAATTCATTTTTTAATTGCTCTGAGAAAACACTAGTCTAGTGCGCATGTCCAATAGGACCCAAATCGTCAGCCTCGTGGTTAAGACACTTGACTAAAACGTTGGAGGAGCGTTTGAGGTCACGGGTTTGATTCCCACCGGAAGTAAAAAAATATAATTTAAAATGCATTTTTCGATTCAGATTTTGAAAATATATTTCAAAGATATAAAAAAACAATAAAAATGCATTTAAATAAAAATGTATTCTTTGGACTGGTAGAATGGTAAATCTTGTATCACCTTGGAGCAATATCACATTTCAGTGTTATAAGCTACGTGAAATGGATTTATCCATGTTTTGCGACTAGAATTGTACATCTATGTTTTGTTTTTCTCCTTCGATGGCTACACAGCATTTACAAGTGCAATTGCACTCAATATTACAGACTCGGACGGATGGTGGTGTATAGTATAAAATTGAAAAAAAAAAATAGAGACCAGTAGAGAGAGGACAGTAGTTATAAGTTCCTCCTCTTTTGTACCTAATGGAAGGGTTTTAACAAGACCATAGTGTTAAGGTGGAATAATTCCTCCACTTGTCTTCTGCCAGGTGCTATGTTGTGCCACTATTGACCAGCATCTTTCTTCATCGTTTCTTTACACTTGGGGTTGTGACTCGTCTAAAATTTTCTGATTTTCTAGGAGATTTATTTATTTAATGGTACAATGTACCAAATACAAGAAAAAATAAATAATAAACAATGAACTAATACAAGGATCAGGTGGGATTGGTGCGACTATGAACACAATGTCCGAGGGATACCATTTATTATATCTTTCCACTATAAGAATTGTTCAGAAAAGTCGGTAATGCAAATATGATATGTGCCGGCTGTGGCGACGCCCGCATTGTATAACTCCACAGTGTAAACCCCCAACACAAACCTAGCACAGGGGTGCGAAGTGCAACTGGGAATAACGCATTAAATTTCCAGTGGCTTACTTGCCCGCCGGATGCAGTCATTATCCTAATATCAAAGCAAGAAAAAGAAATAATAATAAAGAAGTAATAAACAATAATTAATATGAAAAAAGCAAACATATGTTAAATAAAGCAAAAGGGTGGTAGGTAGATTAAGAAAGGAAGAGACGGTTATCAAGGGATAGGGAAAAAGACATAGGATTTAATACAACTCAAGGGAGGGGCCACGACTAGATGAGGCCTGGCATGCGAGGCCTGTAAGCGCCCTATCCTGATATTACGCCATTCCTTGACAGCAGCGTTCGATGGCCACACCGCTGGGTCCAAATATCTGTCAAGCCATGTTGGTATGTCAACCTTAAAAGAAGCATATGCTTCCTAGGTTGAATTAGGGATTGAATGTAGATCTGCTTCACTTGGGTAGACTATTGAGTGGTGATTGTCATTTATTTATTTGTTTTACTTAATCTCGCTGCATGTAAATAACTATTTGTTGTTCCGACTCTTCACAAGGCCTCTGAATTGATCTTTCCAAGATATGTAGGACATTTTTTAATGTGATTGTTATCTTATTCTTTTTCTTTACCTTATCCTATCTATTTGGGGTCGTTTCTCTGAGTTCGTAGGCACTAAAGCCGTCTGTCCTGGATTGTCTCGCAATTAATATCATCCTCCTTCAAATCTTTGTTGTGTAATGTTTACCCACCATCACCATGCTACTTGTAAGCAACCTTTTTTCTTTCTAGCAGTGGGTATTTTCAGAGTTTCTTTCACATTGTGGTCATCTCTCTTCTCATTATGTGGCTGCACCATCGCACTTTGGTCTCTTCCAGTTTTATAGGCATTGGAGCTACTTTAAAGCTACCCCTTACGTAGTTTTAAATAGCTAATAGATTAATATAATTATAATATTTTTATATAATTTATGTTTTCTCGGATGGAACTTTGTGGTAATCCATTTTCACAAATTAATATTTTTATTAAGGTTGATTATATATGTTTTGTAAAAGGTGGACTTTTGTATCAAGTTGGTTTAATTTTAAAATACTATCGGTCACGGAGAGTGGATGCATTTCTAATCAGAGTCTACTCAGAATCCGTGTTGAAATTAATGAATTGTATAAAGACTCGAAATGATTTCATTAGAGTCATTTTCCATCTCAGCTAACGATTTCGATGAGGAGGATAGCTGCCATTCCGAAGACAGCAATGATTCCTGGACCAATGCCGAGGAGTTTAGTTCAGATTTCATCCTCCGCTATGGTAGCAGGTAAGTTCAAAATTCAAAAGTGATAACTTTAATGCACACAACCTGATTGTTACTGATCAATTATTCTTGTACTGCTCCTCTTGTGTAATACAGATCTTTTTATAATTAGCGAGAATTAGATAACAGATTATAAGAAGAAATGCCTTTCTATATAATTAGAATATTAGTAGATGTACATACAATACTTCATCACCCCGTTTCCCGAAGGGGTAGGCAGAGAGGATCGAGCACTACATGACTATCCTGGCATACATCTCTTGCTTCTTCCACGTTCATATATCTTCTCATGCATACTCTGCCAGCATAAATATTTTTTTTTTATTATCAAAAAAATATACATGTAAGTCCAGGTTTTTTATGGTCTTTTCCTTTGTTTTTTCTTTCTTCTGCTTAGATTTTGCCAAACACTTGGCTTGTCGGCGGGCGTCTACTTATATAAAGGACGTTACATTAAAAGAAGGAAGTATGAAAAAAGTAAGCAAAAATAAAAAAGATAATATAAGTAAAACATACAAAATCAAATGAAATAGAACATTGAGGAATAAATTATTGAAAGGAGAACAATAAAGAATCAATAAGCACCAACATAAATACAGAGATAAAAGATAAAGAAAAAAGAAAACAAAGAACCATAATAACTACTCAGTGAGAGAAACAATAATCATCTGGGAAGCTATTTAACAACTGTGGTACCACTACATCCATGGTCAGGTCTCTGAAGTAGTTGTAGGTCTTGAGAACAACAAAAGAGGTTCGGCTCTTACGTATTAAGTGCGTGTGGTATTACAGATATTGATGAGGCCGTCACCATATGGCATATGCTGAAGAATTTTATTTTTAAGTAGTAGCATTATTTTTAAGTAACATAATTTTTTAATAATCATTTTTTAGAATTATTCCAACGACTGGCAGCAATGGCCAAGGAACTGGTGTTGCCGAGAAGCCGTTTGCTTGTCCTGTGCCGGGTTGCAAAAAGAGATACAAGAATGTGAATGGGATCAAGTACCATTCCAAAAATGGCCACAAGAAGGATGGGAAGTGAGTATCTTTGTACAATTTTCCACAACCAATTTTCCCCAACATATCCTGTTTTATATTTGTTCTGGATTACAGTGTCTTTTTAAAAATATTACAATAATGCCCTATTGTATAGATAGCGTTTCTTTGTATTGTCATGTAAAATGTTGTTGGATTATTGTTGTTCTTTCATATTTGTTTCAATTATTATTTTCTTATATTTGAGTTATGGCTCTTTAAAATAACTTCAATTATAGTATTTCCACGTCTTTAAGCTCCTGATGACAGATCTAAGTAGTGTTGTGACCTACATTAAAGTAGCAGTGATTTGTGATTTACATTGAAGTAGCAGTGATT
>JAPMAF010002070.1:0-10087 GCA_026537445.1 Silvatares holzenthali | reverse complement strand
AATTGTATAGTATGTTACAGACCCAGATGGATGGTGGTGTCGTGGTGTCTCATGTGTAGTAAAAGATAAAAAAAAATGTATCGAGTGTATATTTAATAGAATAGGAAGATTGTATGAGAAAGGCCAAGAACTTAGCAAAAACATTTTATACTTCTTAAAGAAGGTAATGCTAAGAATCACAACAACCTAGGAGTGTGTATAATGAGATGCATAAATGTGGAAGAAGTGAGAAATGCATGTCAGGATAGAGATCATTCTTCTTCTATGTGAAATGGCATGATGAAATGTAAAATTTCAAAATTACCTCCTAGGTTATTGTAACATTTATAAAAATAGTGTAAAAATTAAATAAACCTTCATAGATTATGGCAGTAATAATATGTTGCAACTTTTATATGTAGTCCGCGTTACTGGATGTAAATTCAGTAGGTAGAACATTTTTTTTTATCTTATATTACGCATGAGACACCATGACACCACCATCCATCTGGGTTTTTAACATTCAGCGCACACATGTAAATGCTTCACATGTAAATGCTGTGTAACAGTCGGAGGAGAGATTGAAAACCTGGTTATTCAGTTCTAGTCACGAAACATGAATAAATTCAATTCACGTGGTCTACAATACTGAACAGTGGTATTGCTTCAGGGCAATACAAGATCTCTGACTATTTTCCAGTCCAGAGTGAATATACATTTTTCTATGCATTTTTTGTAAATTCGTTTTTTTTAATACATTTTACACACATATTTTTGAAATCTGAATGGAAAAATGCATTTTTAAATTATTATTTTTTTCACTCAGGCGGGATTCGATCCCGTGACCTCCAGTATTCTTCCAACGCTTTAGTCAAGTGTCTTAACCACTCGACCACGAAGCCGACAAAGCATGCTTTTAACTACTTGTGAATGACAGTGAATTAAAATTGACAATGCACTAAAGGAAATGATCCAACCTCTATGGTGCATTTTTTTTTATTTTTAATGGAATATTTATTTATTTATGATGTAGTATGATGTATCAAATATAATGAACAATTGAAAGAAAATTAGTATTATATGTACACATGCACAACAAAATAGAAAAAGTATGAAATAAGTAAAAAGGAATGATTAAAAAAAGTTAAAATAAGATAAAATCAAAATAAATAAGAGGTAGGTGAGAGTAAGAAGGAAGAAACGGTTATCAAGGAATAGACACAAAGGAGTAAGGATTTATAATGTTATGGAGAAGGGCAGTGATTCCATAAGATGTGATAGTGGGCCATGAAATATGTCCAGAGCATTCAGTAGGTCGTTAAGAAGACGCGCAGTCTTGTTACTTGGCATGAAAGTGCCAAGGCTTGTTGAAGAAATATCTATATAACATAACATTTTACTAGTAACTATTGTATGAGATCTTAGGTTTGTTCCCACTACATAAAGACTATCATAAAAGCACTCCACATACTCTTGAGTTTATATGATATTATGTCAGGTGGTAAATTATAGTAAGTAAAGCAAAAGGCAGTTCTGACGGGCAATGATTCAGCATCTGGATTCTTTTTAATTATAGAATCACACATTTGCCTTATATTTCAATCATAGAATGACACAGACTGCCTTCTTTACACAGACAGACTCGCCCTGAAGATGGACACTGCAATGTGGTCCGAAACGTTGGCAAACAAAATGTTACAACACAACATGACTACCCAAAAGTCTTTGACTTGCGAATAGAATCACACAGTTTATAGTTCAGTCCTTTCAGTTATTCTGTCGCCATAGCATTGACTTAAAAAAATGGTTGTTAGTCTATTTTATTTAAACCAATCATTTTCTTTCCGAGCTTTGGGATATCGATTCAGTCGAAAAATTAAAGCTTTCCTTTTTTGTTAAGTAATTTCTTCATTTTGATTTTCTGTGCTATCAAAACGCCTCTTTGCAGAAACTAAATAAACTTTAGGAAACACTAGCAGTTCTCCTTTTTATGCTCATTGTTCGTTTAAACATAAAAAGGCTGATGGTAGCAAAAAATGTAATAATAAACTTATATGCTCCACATTCTTTTAGATCAGTTTACTGTATAGTTTTCAGCATACATATTAATTTCAGCATACAGTGTTCAGCTAAACTCAATGAAGATAACTGCAGATGTTATGTATGATACAAGATGCATGGGTTTAGGACAGATGGAAATGTAGAAGCTAGAAAATTTGTTTTTAGTGGTAGAAGAATTCTTATTGCTAGAGATGTGTCATAAAACCACTTTGGTTGTGAATTTATGTTGTGCACAAATCTAGAACTAAGAAAATCAAACGATCACATAATACTACCTATTGTACACAATGGAATTAACACAAATAGAGAAATTGTCATATAGTGTTCAATAGTAAAGATGCTTAATTAAGGAAAACTAATGTAGGTTTTTATGTTTCTTAAATATGTAAAATATTAAAGGAAATAATGTTATATCTATATAAACTTACCAAGTCCAAACGCTGTGTAAAACTATTGTCTCAATTAAACGTTTGTCACTATTAAAACAATGTACTTGTTCAAATCAATTTATAAAATATACAAAACAATTTGTAAAATATTATAAAACTCATACGTCATTAAGCCACGGCAGGACAGTAAAAACTGAAGCCCGGGTAGTTCTTGTGACAATATCATTAAGTAAATTTATACAGTGGGTTGGTTAAATATAATTTGTTACAATACAATAGTGGGTAGGTTTTTTTTTTTAATTTCATGGTTTGATAACTTGTTCTTTTCCACAATTCTCATGTTGGACTATGACGCAAATAAAAACATTGATTTTTATTTTAGTGATTTATTTTTCACCATATTATTGCTTGTTGGGCATAGTGATATGAGAGTACTGAACAAACAAAATAATAAAGTTTATAAATGAAGGTGACGAGACAAAATAATAAAAGTTCCTATTCAGCAATGGTAACACTTATAAAATATCCTTGCCATAGTTGAAATGAGAGGATCACAAAGTTATCCCGAGAACCAGAACAAAGAACTGAGTACTAAGAACGGAGTAATGAAGAAATATGAAGTATGGAGATTAAGCAATCTTAAAATTAATTATTTGATGGAAGATGGTATCTGTAAAATTGCCAATATAACAAGTCCCGGTGAACTCATTGAGATGTATAAAAAAAATAATTTCATCGATTTTCATCTCTTATTCAATTGATGTGGCACCCATTTTCTTTCTTTTTTAATTTTTGATAATGCATGTGCACATTGAATGCTTCTGCCAATTGTTTCCAAGTTTGTGTAGCATCTTCATCTGATAAAGCTTGCAATTCAGCATCTGCAAACATTTTTGGTCTAAGTGATTTTTCATTATCTTTCCCGTCGAAATCACCACTTTTAAATTTTCAGAACCACATTTCGCACGTTCTGATTGATGAAGCATGTTTACCATAAGTTTCTAAGAGCAAACTATGACTTTTAGCAGCTCTTTTCAATGATGAAATAAGAAAACAAGATATGGTGCAAATGTTCTTTATCTAGAATAAAATTCGATGTAATGCTAAAAAGATTTGATGCTGTCACTCTAGTTAATTATGAAAAACACAGATTTGATTTGAGAGATGTCAGTCATTGATAAGCAAAAAGTAATTGAATTACTGGTAACAAAGAGTAATCGATAAGAAGTACCTACTGTAAATCGCATACCACATCGTTCGAAAATATCGATATATATAGATTACAAATTACACATACTATTCTGATGTTTTCCAACGATGTGGTATGTGGTTTACAGTAGGTACATGTAATTGATTTTACTTTGTAATCAGTAATTCAATTACTTTTAACCCATTTCTGCCGATAACTCTTTGTATTTTTTTATTTATTGGATGATTTATGTAGCGCTGTTTCGACATTAAAAATCATCCCAAGAGCACTTTAAAAATTAAGTGCATTTATATTAAATTATATATACGACCAAAATATCTTGTTTCTTTGTCTTTTCCTTTTCCCATCTACTTGGGGTTGGATCTCTGAGTACACAAGCGCCAGAACTGTATGTTCCGGATTTTACTTAATGTACATACCAGAGAGATTTCTTTTTAGCTTTTTGTTTAACGGCCGGTTGCTACCTGACACTAAAACATCTTGTACAAATCATATTATCCTTAAACAGAATAATTAATTAAAAAAAATACTGTAGATTGACATGACAAATGTAATCCGTAATTTGATTTCTTTTGGTCCATCTCGGGTTTTTAAGATATGAGCTTTACAATAATTGCAAGAGATGTCTCTGCCAAACTTGATAAAAAGCTACCTTATCATAAATTTATTAAATATTTTTAAAATAAGCTAAGAGATGTCGCTACTAAAACAAAATCAGATTACTGTTTTATCTCGCGTATGAAATTTAAAATCCCAAACTAAAAGATGTCGCCACGGAGTCCGTTAGAAGTTGTGTTGGCCTTGCAAATTTTGACAGATGCGTAATCTGATCAGCTGCGTGCGTTTGGCGATGACGCCTCGTGTAAACATACCGTTTCGCGTTTTGAAATGATTAAAAAGTTCATCAACCGCCATGCGATTAGTGCGGAGATTCAAATAGTCAAACATAACCGTCGCGGTCCGACGTTACGCCGCGATTATCCGGTCGCAAACGAATAATTGTCCGTGTGATGTCATCCTTTGTGTTTGTTTTTGTATTAACGTGATTTTGTGAATCGCGCTGCTTAACAAAACACCCATGCAGGAAGTGAGGCAGCTCGTGCAGGAGGAGGGCAGAGAAGCGCGGAATATCGTCGCCTTCCATGTTTCTGTGGACCCGCCAGGTAACTTGCAGTTTTTTTTTCGCAATTTTGCGCACCAGACACTCCTAGTCGCCTGCACTCGTAGTTTTACAACGCGGGCTTTGTTGTGTCTAGTAATTAGATACTGTATATGTACGAAAATATTTACCTAGTACCAAACCGACTTTCGACAGTTATCTATCCTATCATTTACGACACTTTTTTATTTCCATTGAAGATTGTGGCAGATAATGAAAGCGATTTACAAGCATTGATAACCAAGATATATGAGGTGTGCAAGGATAGTGATCTATTAATGAATGGTAGCAAATCAAGAGTAATGGTATTTGAGAAAGGAAACGTAACAAAATGTGAAATAAATGTGGAGAATGTAGATTTAGAGCAAGTAGAAGAATTCCTGTATTTAGGAAGTATGTTCACGAAGGATGCAAGGTGTGAAAGTGACATCGAAAAGCGTGTGAAAGCAGGTAATCCAGTAAACGGGGCACTAAAAGCTGTAATATCAAACTTTGTTTGAGTGCCCAAATGGCAGTACATAATGGAGTGTTAGTGCCAACGTTGATGCATGGAAGCGAAGCTTGGACCTGGAAGAAGAAGAATGAAAGTAGAATAAATGCTGTAGAGATGAGATCTCTTATAAGAAGCTTTGATATAGTAATATATCATTAAAATAATAAGAGAAGTATGTACTTTCTCACATACATTTTTTATCATTTAGAATCCGTTTTATGTTCAATTGTTTTTATAACATTACAATCATACAACTGTCACATTTTAAAACTTTGGATGGTGTTTCTGTGTTTTAATAAAATTGTTTAACATTACGTTTGATTGCTGAATGCTTATTTATTATTTAATAAACCCCAATGTCATTATGTAAAGTTTATGTTTATTGGAAGCTGAAAATAAATGGGGCGATGAATTAATACAACAATTAATTTCATTCAATTCAACTGCAAAGGCAAGTCATATTGATTGGTTGATTGTTTCATAACGAATTAGTGTTTGCAAATTTAGTTTCAATTATACAGTATCAAAATTGGATACGGTATAGATGAATAAAAATATTTTAACTCACAGTAAAATCTAATACATATCTCTTAATCATGCGTATTTTTATGTGTTTTGCTACACTTGAGACACTGTGATACCACTGTCAGTCTATGCCTGTAACATTCAGTGCAGCTGCACATGTAAAATGCTGTGTAGCAGTAGGAGGGAAGGAAGAAATCCTAGTTACTTAATTCTATTAAATAAGTATAATTAATTAGTAAATGCTGTGTAGCAGATTGACATGACAAATGTTTATGAAGGTATATAACGTAGTTAAATGTATATTATAATATAGTTAATTGTATATTTGAAGAGAACCAAGGAAGAAACACTGCAGCTGTCAACGCAATGTCAGCGTTCGCTCTGTCTACCTTTCCCTGAATTCCTCCGACTGATTCATTTTGCACAAGATGTAATAATCATTTCAGACTGCGACACATACTATAAATCTATATTATATAAATGTTTGGTAAGGAATATAAAAATATGTAGTCTAATAACATATAACAAACACAAGAAATATGTAAGCTAAGGTTGGTATGTAGTGTTTTAATTTATTTATTGGATATTTTTTATAGCACTTTTATATTGAACTATATGTATGACCAAAACATCTTGTACAATTCATATTATCTTAAAATAGAATAATTAATTACAGAAAAAATACTGTAGATTGACATGACAAATGTTTGTAAAAGTATATAACATATTATAATACAATTTAATGTACATTCGAAGAGAACCAAAGAAGAAAGAACACTACAGCTGCCAGACGCAATGTCGGCGCTCGCTCTGTCTATCCTTCCTTGAATTCCTCTGACTGATTCGTTTTGTGATGTAATAATCTACTGCAGCAAATACAATAGATCGATATTATATGAATGTTTCGTAAAGAATGTAATAATATGTAGTCTAAATAACATATAACAAACAAGAGATTTTTAAGCTAAGGTTGGTAATGTTTCAGTTTTTTTAGTTTTAGTAGTTTTAGTAGTTTTAGTGTTTTAGTATATTTATTGAATAATCTACCACTCTTAGCCAGCCTAGAGCGAATATGTATGTAGATATAAATATTTTTTTGCTATTTTTATTTTCTTTAATTGATTTATTCATATATTTAAAATCTGAATCCAAAAATGCATTTTATTTTTTTCACTCTGGTGGGATTGTAATCCGGGACCTCCAGTGTTTTAGTCTTAGCTATTAAAGCACAAAGCTGATAGATGGCATTTATGTGCATAGTGGTACAGCATGCGTGATACGATTCATAGTCTGTTAATTGCGGCGTTTGACTCAATTCCATATTTGTTCATTCATAAAAATGTACATTTTTTATGGTCCTTTACGCAATGACGCCTAATCTCCTGTTATTGTGAATATTTAAACATGCAAATAACTTTTGGATGAAGGTTGGCAACATTCAGAAAATCACAAATATGGATATTGCGATATACTCTGTTTTAAATATCTATTATCATAAATACCTCTTTACCTGTATATCATTTTACTGAATACTAACATAAATATTTACAGATGTACTTAATCATTCTCTATGGGGTAGAATATATTTCTACTACATTATATACTATCAATGAAATACTTTGTATTCTGTTTTCTTCGTCTTAAACACCTTATTTAATCAAAATCAGCAGGTCACAATCAATGACCAATTTTTAAGATATCTTTTAAGTAAGGTCAGATTTTAAAAATGTATATGAATTTAAAGATGTATATTAAAGAGAATTTAAAAATGTATATTAAAATAATATTTTATTATACACCATGTGACTAGAACCAGATAACCAGTTTTTATTTTCTCCTACTGCTATACAGTATTGACATATTGAAAGCTTATGCATTACACACATTTTCATTCATTGGAGTATCTAGAGACCTACATCTTGTGCAAGATGAATCAGTCGGAGGAATTCAAGGGAGGGCATATAGAGCGAGCGTCTTGGCAGCTGCAGTGTTTTTTCTTCTTTGGTCCTCTTTAAATATACATTTAATCATGTTATATATATTTACAAACAATTGTCATGTCAGTCTTCAGTATTTTGTTGTAATGAATTATTCTGTTTTAAGATATATTGGTCTTATGTATATTTATAAATGTACAAAGTGTAAAGCGCTCTTGGGGTAATTCTTAATCACGAAACAGCACTATAAATCATCCAATAAATAAATAGCATTCAGTGAATTTGACACACAGAAATCACACCAAGAGCGCTTTTAAAATGAAGTACATTTAAATTAACCTATATATACGATCAAAATATTTTGAGCAATTCATATTATCTTAAAACAGAATAATTAATTACAAAAAAAATCTGTAGATTGACATGTAGATTGAGTTTGTAAAAGTATATAATATAGTTTAATGTATATTATAAATGGTTTATTATATATTTGATGAGAACCAAAGAAGAAAAAACACTGCAGCTGCCAAGATGCAATGTCGGCGCTCGCTGTCTGCCCTCCCTTGAATTCCTTCGATTGATTCATTTTGCACAAGATGTAATAATCATATTAGACTGCGACAAATACTGTAGATTGATAAATGTTTCGTTAAGAATATAAAAAGATGTAGTCTAATAGCATATTATAAACACATGCGATATCTAACCTAAGGATGGTATGTAGTGTTTTATTTGTATTTATATTATTTTAATCAATACATTTAATATTTTTTCTAAAGTCAATTCCATCTTTATTACTGATAAAAATATATTAGCAGATAACTGAAGAAGAACCGTCCACCTTGCTTTGGATTCCTCCTGTTGCTACAGGCTTAGATGGATGGTTGTGTTGTAGTGTCATGTTTATTTACATACAAATAATTTTGTAGCACTGTTTCGTGATATATTACCACAAGAGTGCTTTACATTGTTTTTAGAATACTGCAATTAAACATTTCTCATACAATAAAAATTAAAAACTAATATTAAACATTGTCACATGAAATAGGGCATCGTGGTATCACATGTGTAGTATAATACCAAAAAAAATAAAACAAATCAACGAGGGTAATAGTAAATTGTGTGACAATCATAATATCGTTAAATAATTTCAGGTAAGATATAGGTTCATACTTTATTTGTTACATTAAATTGAATATGTCTCTAAAGGTGTATTATTGTTTTTTGAGGGTAGGTACAAATTGTGTGTTATTCAAATGTATCTGCCATAAGAAGTTCAGTTAAGATTGAACTTCCCTGGCGTATGGTGCTGGAGGTACCTCAACTAGCTAGTATAATACAACAGTCCAAAATGGGTAGGCGTAAGGTGTGTAACCAATTCTACACAATGGCAACTTTTGTGTGGGCGTCCGATGTAAGTGAATTGTACTATACTAATAAAATTGTTTGTTCTTTCATGCTTTTGTGCTTGTTTGTACAATTTCCAATGTTTGATTGATTAATTTGTGTTGTATATTTGCATAAACCATTTTTAAGTCGAAATCTGGTGTGTTCTACTTCGATTTCATGGTGACCGTTTTCTTGTTGTTGTAAATATCATTTCGGAGTTTTGAGGTTACATTTTTTTAACAGTAATGCCACAAAATTCATCTTCATTATTGTAATTTTGGATTGTCCTGTTCAATAATCTGTCCCTCATGGCTGAGGATCGCAGCATCTGTGTTTCTCAGTGTTGTTTGCGGTAGTTGTATATCTAACCGTATATTTAAATATCCAAGTATCTAAAGATTCTTCTTGACTCTGTGAAGAGGCGTGTGGTTTGTTTAATAAATAATCCGGCTCTCACTGCTGGTCTTCAGCTGCTGGATGACAGAAAAAAGGTTGGGATGATATGTTTGTTTTGTCGATATTTTCTTGAAGGATGCTCTCGGGAACACTGATTCATCGGACTGTTGGGTTTGGTAGAGCTACGCGTATTGAAATCACCCGTCACCCCTTTAGGATGCAAGAAGTGTGTCAGGATTGAGACAGGTGGTGCTCCATTCTCTCTGCCTACTCCCAACATGATTCGGTGTGATGTTATGTATGTATGTGTATGTAAATTATTACATTTAAGGATAGTTTATGCCACTATTAATGTGGTTAATATTTTTTGAACTATTTCATTGTACTCGCAAGTCAAAGGACTATGACTTGCGGATCTTTTGGTCGTGAAAGTTATTATTATTATTATTATTCCATCACGCCGTTTTCCTGTAGGGGTAGGCAGAGAGGATCGAGCGCCAGACCATTCTATCCTGACATACATCTCTTGCTTCTTCCACATTCATACAC
>JAPMAF010002069.1:0-10089 GCA_026537445.1 Silvatares holzenthali | reverse complement strand
AACCTTGAAACCATGAATGATTAATTATTTTTATGGTACCATGGTTTGGGTACCATAAAAATAATTAAAAAAAATTGATTCATCTGTCTGAAATTTGCATCCTTACAAAATTTGGCGCTAGGTGCGTTTATTTTGCTGTTATTGATTAAATGACGCGAATTGCACTTTCCGTCTACTGGCGGCGCCGTTGTTCCATGTTTTTTTTCTTCTCGTAGCGCAGTGTTGCTGTGTTCGGGCACCACTACGGAGACGATTTGACAGTGTGTGATGTAACTAGCGCTTGCATTACCTCTGATTACTACTTCGCCGGTACAGGTGTTGGTGATATTTGTGTTGAGCAAGGTGCGGGTCATATGCGTGCACACACCCGCGAGCCTGTATCTGTTGTCGGCGAGCAGATCGCGCGTGTATTCGGATACGTCGTATCGGCGTACTCCATCATCGAGTCGTTATGTAGTTTATAGATTATTAGAATACATAAATACACATACATCATCTCGTCCCTAGCAACGCCGCGCCGGGGAGACCCAGCCAGACGACGACTGATTCTGCTGGTCGAGGCACGTGTTTTCTGCCGCACGCGCTTTAATTCTTATTCCAAGGATAGAGAAAAACCAGGGATATGGCTTCCAGGTTAGTTCGATTCATAATTATTCAAGCAAATTTGCATGCAAATATTTTCCTCTAATTAAGAATGAAAACAGCCGTTGACAATATAAGCACACAGCTTTCTTTGTGTGCTTAAATAATCTGCGGTTTATTATTAAAATAAACATTTAAATGTGTCCCAATGTGATGTTTTCCAATATAATTCTTCGCCGACAATATTTTCTTGACATTTTTATATTAATTTCTACAATATCAAATATGAATCTTTGTGCAATGTCAAAATCTGTCTCCAAGATAAAAAAATGTGGTGTCATTGAAATCTTATAGCATTTTTTCATCCAAAATAATTCAAACCATTTAATTTATAAGTCTGCCTAAAATATTACAAATGTTTTTTTTTAGTTTTCTTTAAAAATTGCAAATTTTAGCAATACTTAATATTTAGTTATTTCTTAAGCTTTTCCCCTTGGATTACTCATCGTTGATTCAAGATTAGTTTTCTTAAATATTTTTATATTTTGGAATTACACACACAATTTCTTTTGTTTCGAAATTTGGTCATCTCTTAGGACAAAGGAATTCAATAGTTATTTCTTCCTGTACCAATTATGCATGCAAAATATATTTATAAATATTTGGTGATGGAACGTACATAATTTTATATTTTGTTATTTATAAAATCTAATTGATTATGATTGAATCCACGTGCAACATATTTTACTATCTTATCTTGAAAGTAAATATACCATGTTTCCTGTGGACAAAATTAATTCTCTAATTCATATATTATATATATGATACATTTGACATGGTATATTTTAAAATATACAAATTCATAAAAAAATATATAAATATATATTTCGAATATTATAACAGAAGCCGTTTGTAAATCACAGTAATAACTTTTTTTGCAAATACTGATAAAGGAAAGATAAAAATTATTCCAGCTTAATATATCAGTTGACATCCCAATAAAAGTTTTATTTTCTGTTTAGAGATTATCTTATCTTTATTAGTAACTATTTTCAAAACATTCAGTATGTTTTGTATAACTGATTTTAACTCTATGGAATATTCCGGCATATTTGATGTCGACCAAATAAGAGTGCATAAGAGGTCATCTCGCAGGATATTAGCTGTATTGATTTTCAATGTGACGGGCAGTATCCGGTGCAAAGTTTCCATGCAACCCCCATCTATGTTGCCATGGTAGCATTGCCTCCTCCCTCCCACCCTTCCCAGACACTGAACCCATTACCTTTCCCAACCCCCCCCATGCTGCATCCGGGCTAGCTGTGCCTATCTCCCTCTCGCTCTCTCGTGCTGGGTAGTGGCTGCGGCATCGACTGCTGTTTCGCTTGCACAATTTGTCCGGGCAATCCTGCAATATATCCAGGTGTTATTTTACTATGGAGGCCAGCTCTCCCCGCACAAATTCAATCAATACTTCGCATAACGTACGGATATACATCCACTCTGTTGCATAGCCACCATCATTACTGACCATTGCATCAATTCAAAATGGAGGCTTTCTAATCTGCACCTAGGAAGAGAATTTCACAGGCCACTCTTCAATTTGAGTCTCTTCGTTTTAACAATGTGGTAATTAAAATATTTGAAGTGTTATTAAACCAATTTTTTTATAAAATTAAAATGAGTGCAGTTGGAAATAATTTGTGTTTTCTTTGTGTTGTGTTTCCTTTGTTAGTTTTGTAAATTAGGGGTAAGCCGAATCCTTTGTGTGTTCAATGTATGTATGAATGCCCGTGGGCCTTTAGAATTGCATTTGTAGTGCATATTGAATAATTCAAACCTGTTATGTATCATTCTTTGATCATTTAATTCAGCAAGTCGTGTTTCACTTGTTGCCACTTGACAATTTTCATGGGTTGTAATATGCATCATTGTTTGGTTTTATTAACGGACTTTGTTCGAATTTACCTTGAGATATTTTTCTTCTTCCTTACTTCCCACTTATGTACTAAAAGATATTATTTGATCTCTTTCTAAGATATTCACTTTCATCATATGTTTTAGAACCCACCTGTTGATTGATTGACTTATTTAAAATATTACTTCAATACATTTTCCCTCCTGAGAATATCTTTCAAATAATTAAATTATTACAACCAATTCTTTATCTTTTTTTTTTTTTAATTTATCCACTACTTTGTAACTATGCAAAGTATTAGAAAAATAATTTTATTGAAAATAATTGGTTTTTTATTTCTATTGTTATTATATAGGCAGAACGATGTGCACGACGTTATCGTTGTTGGGTGTGGAGCTTCGGGTATTGCAGCTCTTTCTAAACTAGTGGAGAATGGGCTGGATGTGTTGGGGCTGGAGGCTGACTCCAGGATAGGAGGGCGGATTAACAGCGTGGAGTTGGGGCCCGGATACGTTGATTTGGGTGCCGAATGGTAAGTAACATTTTCTTTAATTCATTATGTAAATATTTCATTCTCTAAAATTATACATTTTGTGTCAAATTAAATTAAGAACCTATGGAACGAATAGATTTACTCAACAAATGAGATAGCAGTAGCATTCACATTTGACCATTACCAATCACCATCTGGACACATTGTTGGCCTCTATATCAAAATGGGTAGGGCACTGGATCGAAATACTGGAGATTGGAGTTTGATTCCAAGATAACTGGAAGATAATAAGTGTATTTTTATGAAATTTAATTATGACTGGACTGGCCTAAATGGTAGATCTATCATCATTCTGGATTAATACTACCTTCCGCAACACATAAATTGTTTTCCATTCATATGAATGTAGTGTAAATACATAAATAAAAAAAAACTTCAGTCAGTGTTCATTGTCAGCGTATCCTATAGGTTATTATTTGTACAAATGGAGTAGCCGTTTCAAAGATGACTACACTTTATGTTGAACCAAGGTAAAAGCTTACCTACTTCAAATACCTTTTGATTGCTATTAAGATAAACTATATTACTGTATCACACCATCATGACGAGAAGAACTGCACTGAACTATTCTTACTTTCTACTGTGTGGGCAATTTCTCAACTGATTTTATGCCAATATTCTTGTCTGTTTTCTGTGTGACAATGTTTCATATAATCTTTGACGAATGTTCTAAATTGTATTTATGTTTTTTTTTAATTTTGAAATTTTCCTAAAGATTATTTATGATTCAATAAATTTATTCTTCGATGTGCCAAAGTTATTTATTACTAATTTACTGAATACTGTTATATCTGTGCTTATTATTATTGTTATCTCTATTAGGATTTATCACATTTATTGCATATCTATCTAAATTGATACATTGCCTATAATCGACTACACTTACAACTCAATGAATGAAAATGAATAATTGAAATTATTAGCTTTAGCACAATTATAAATAAATATAAATTGTCTTAATATAAAATACTTAATCACATAGTTTGTGTTAGCAACATAATTGACTGAAAAGTGACATAATTGACTGAAAGAATCGATTAATAACAGAATAAAGATGTCATTTCAAAGGAATTTAAAAACATTACAAAAGGGTTTTAATTTCAATCTACTTAAGGCATATCTAAAATGCTAAATAATTGCTCTAAGTTTTATATCGAATAAGTAAAATGTGTTCTTGTAATAGTGGAAACATTGTCATCTTATATCACCCGCCTGGTGCAGTGAATAGGATACTTGACTAAAGCACTGGAGATTGCGGGTTCGAATCTAACTGCTTTAGCAACATACGGATTAAGATCTAAGGTAACGAGAGTTAGCTGTCCCTCTTGCACAAATGATACTGAGGCCTAAAATACAATATTCTAACCCTTGCAAAATTATATATAACATAAGTTCATATAATAGGTCTTTATCCATGAAATTGTCGTTCTTCAGTACTGGCCATTTTAAACAAAGTTTTGATTGGCTGTGAATTCTAAATTCAAATTAATTTTGTTTTAAAAACATGAAATTCTTTTTACAATTTTACAAAGTCAGTTTTTTGTTTATTGATTAGCGTACTTTCATTACATTTGTACATTTTTCGTCATAATGGATACTTTAAAAATTCATGTAATTATGGAATATACTTTCCGTTATGGCACCAACGCAGCACAAACGGCACATTACATCAACAATGTTTACGGAGAGAACTTTACAAACGAATGCACAACCCATTATTGGCTTGCCCGGTCCCGTTCTGGAAATTTTTACTTGAAAAATGAACCTCGTGGTTGTCCGGTGAATTAAAGGCTATTGTGGAAGCTGATGATACTCAATCTGCAGCTGAGCAAGCAGCAGCTTTTGATGTTAGCATCAAAACAATATTGGTACATTTGCGACAAATTGGCAAGATAAAAATGCATCACCATGCTCACCAGACCTTGCACCGACCGACTTACGTTTTCCAAAATTTGGACACTTAGCGGGAAAAAATTCAATTCCCGAGAGGCAATACAAAATGCCTTTGAAGAGTTTGTTACCTTCCGTCTAGCTAATTTTTACAAGAAGGGCATCAATAAACTGCCTCTGCGTTGGCAAAGATGCATCGATTGCATGGATGAATTACTTTGAATAACAGAAATAAATAAAAATACTTTTAGCTTATTTCACTTATTTCATACAAAACGGCTTAACATATGTTATATAGGCGATACGACCTAATATTATATAGGTGATTAGTCAGGCTTAGTAAGTAATAAAATTAGTTCAGATCGAATGCATGTTATGCTACTTATGTTCTGATCTCATCTATTGGTAGTATAACTTAAAACGTGGTCATCTGTATCTAACTTCATATCTATCATGGATGTAATTTTTTTGACAGTGACAGCAATTGTAACTTAAAGAGCATCAAAAATTCTATTAGATTTCGGCTATCAAAGTGAACACAACTTTTCACACGATTTTTTTTATTACGGTCAAAATGTCGAATTACGAGCCAACAAAACAGCATTTGCATGAAGTAATGCTTTTGTACATTAACCAAAAGAAAAGTGCTACTGAATGTCGTCGTTTGTTGTCAGAAATCTATCCCGAATATTCAATATCAAATAGTGTGTGTAAGAAGTGGTTTGCACGTTTCAAAAATGGTGATTTTGACATCGAAGGCAAAGAGCGTCCGGGCCAGCCAAAAAGTTTGAAGATGAAGAATTGGAGACATTGCTCGATGAAGATCCATGTCAAACGTAAGAAGAGCTCGCAGAATCATTGGCAGTGACTCAAGCAGCCATTTCAAAACGTTTAAAGCATTGGGATTCATTCAAAAGGTAGTAAATTGAGTGCCATACGAATTGAAGCCAAGAGATGTCGAATGCCGATTTTGCATGTTAGAAATGCTGTTTCAGCGCTACAAAAAGAAGTCGTTTTTGCATTGCATTGTTACTGGTGATGAAAAGTGGATCCATTACGACAATCCAAAGCGAAAAAAATCATGGGGACCACCCAGCCATGCATCAACATCACCGGCAAAGCCAAACATTCATGGTTAATGGGTAGGTAATGCTCTGTATTTGGTGGGATCAGAAGGGTGTGTTCCACTATGAGCTGCTGAAAAGTGGTCAAAGCATCGACGGAACACTATGCAGACAACAATTGAGCCGATTGAATGCAGCAATAAAACAAAAATGGCCAGAATGGGGACCAGACATGAGACATTGATTTTCCACCATGACAACGCTCGGCCACATGTTGCTAAACCCGTTAAAACATACTTGGAAAGTGTTAGATGGGAAATCCTACCCCCTCGCCTTATAGCCCAGACAATGCCCCTTCTGACTACCACTTGTTTTGATCGATGCAGAATGCCCTGACCGGAATACGCTTCACTTCATCTGAAGGTATCAAAAATTGGCTTAATTCATGCATTGGCTCAAAAAGCGAGCAGTTCTTTCGGGTTGGAATCCACAAATTACCTGAAAGATGGGAAAAAGTAATGGCTTACGATGGACAGTACTTTGAATAACATGTTATTAGATTATTGTTTTGAAATAAAGCTTAATTTTTGCACAAAAACGTCACGTTTTAAGTTATACTACCAATATCTTCATATTTGTTTCTCTCGTTTGGGGAAGTGACATTTACTTACGACTTTATGTATTTTCAGTTATATTATAAGATTTAATTAAAAAAAAAACTATGTTATCCTTTGTGATGATGTTAATTATTCATATATTAAGCCACGAGGATGTCATATGGTTGGCGAATTCGCACTAAATAGTACATTGAAGGTAGACTACTACTTAATATAATTTCAAATTATATGACATATCATCGTGGATTAATTACCTGCATATGTTTACCTTACCATACAAGAGACAATATTGGCTATTTTTACTACAGTTGCTTTATTTTCCATATGCACAGTTTCATGTTTTAACCCAGCTTATTGATTCATAGAATGACCTTTATAATTTACTATCTCATATTTATATATTATATTATTTGCAGTTTTAAAGCCGTATTTGAAGCCCATTAGTGCAAGTGAGAAGGCTAACTTTCATTATGTTATGTATCAATCAGTAGGTTGCCGAAAGAGTTAGATGATGTTTCGAAAGATTTAAATTTTACATTTTATTTTACACAAAAATAATAAACTTTCATAAATATTATTATAATATTGAATATTTAACAGGGCAAGCTGGGCTTATGTAGAAGGTACTGGTAGTACAATCCAAAAAAACGATATTTTTTGCCAAATCCATCAATGCAAGTCAACTATTTTCCATTATAATGATATTGTACGCATTCAATACTTAATGATATTGTACAAACATAGCAAAGACACTATATAGGTCAAGAAAATGATTGTGTATTAGTTAGTGAAAAAGATGTGTACTATGACAATATGGGAAGAATGAAAGAATCAAAAATGTATTCTTCTGTATGATGATGTCATTGTTAATATACAATCATTTGTGTGATTCTAATTTAAATGCATTGTACATCTTTTCAGGAATCACACATCAAAATATATAAAACTGAGATTTTAAAGTAAATGTTTATATTTGGTCTGAACTAAATTTTTATCACTGTAAAATGATTGGTCTACATGTAATATTTTTCTGTAACCTGAGCTCAGTAAAATATCAATAAAAATCTAACATTTTTATGGGTTTGAAATTATCAGGCTGTATTTGATAGTTATTCGCGGTCTAAACTCGCTCGATGGTGCAACAATTGCCTATTATATAAAATGTTAAATTTTTATTGCATAAAAATTATTGGGCTCAGAAAATATTTATCTACAACCTAAATCCAATGAAATATTAATACAAATCAAAAATCTTATGGCTTTGATATTATTATGTGGTAGTAAATGTTATCTGTAATGTGAACTCCGTGTTGTAACTGTAATAATATCCATAAATTTTATTGCATTGAAATTATCAGACTGACTTCTGGGTTTGATAGCGTCTGTCTACATCCTTCTGACAGTGACAGATTTAGCATTTGGGAGGCCTGAGGCGCAATCTAAATTTAAGGTTCGAGATTAATAAAAACTCAGCATAAAATATTTGCTGCCTCAAAGAAAGACCCAGAGGGCTTTCTTTGATCTAAACTTTGTTTTTCCACGTGAGGGGAAAACCTTCATAGGTACCACCGGACTGAGTTCCAATGGTAGTGTGAGATTTGTACTCACTAAAAACCACCCTCTTTCCATTTAACTGCTGCCGAACCCGCACTGAAGCATTACCTGGCAGCAGATTCTCTTACTCGTGTGCACCGCAAGAGGCACCAGGATTTCTGGATCCCGGTCGCAATGCTATTACGAACCCTACGCCTATCGCCGGTCCGCCGGTGCCTCCTTTCCCTCTCGGATTTCTCCTTATATTTGATCACAGAGATGGCAAAGGCCTCCCAAGCTGACCAGCTCTCTGCCACGGAGCATCATAGCCATCTCGAGTGGTCCACTTCCAAGGGTAACCCCTTGGATTTCCCTCTTGACCGACCACGCAGGGCAGTGCAACAGTGTGCGTTCTGCGCCATCGTCAGCTACCTCGTGGTGGTGGCAGTCTGGTGCCGCTTTCTTCCCTATCCTGTGAAGGTAGATTCTGAAGCAACTGTGTCCCATCGGCAGCTGAACTGAGGATCAAAAAGGGCTACAGCTCCAAAATCCAGGCCACTTGGTATCTGAAGTTCCAGAGGAAATCTACCATTGCTTTCTAAGGAGTCCTCCGCTCATTTATATCGAAAGCTTCCGAATGGACACTTTGGTCTTGGCAATTGTGTTGGCCATTTCATCTACCTTTATGACCACCTTTAACTTCTTGACATGAATCCCCTGGGCTACTCTTAGTAATTGGATATCTCACTTTCTAACTGATTATGGTACCATAATAGCGGACTTTTTTTTATTTGGCCTTATTTTTATTTGGCTAACACAATTGGTCAGTTTTATAGTGACGGCAACCAGATATCTGATCAACTTGTATGATAATGTGAATACCCTTCCATTAATATTTATTGATTGTCAATTATTTAGAAACTAAATAAAACAATACTAAGTAGCTTTGTTGCTATCACTTTATTTATTTTCGAGTAAAACACGACGCGTTTCGGTCCTTTACTGGGCAATTCTGAAGTGTGTACTGATACTATGTGTTTGTGTCTGCTTATATAAAACAATAAATATGGAAGTCTCCTATCACAAAGTTACCACTGAACAAATCGAATCCCTTCCATTAATTTCACCATGTCTTTGTATCTTTCACTTCTCGCATAGCATCTAATGTTATAGGCCTGCTCCAACAGTTCAACAGTGCTTATGCAGGATTTGCCTTGTAAGAATACTGGTTTAAAGATAAGTCAATAAATTTGGTGTTTGTGTTTATGATAATTTATTTCAGGTGCCATGGGGAAGACAATAATATTGTTTATTCCATTGTCAAGGATTTCGATGTTGTTGCGCAACCAGGAGAAGGATATGAAATAGTAACGTATGTTGATTCATCTGGCAACTTCATGCCAAAAGAATTGGCTAAAAAGTTTTCTTCCATCTGGACAGAAATTTATAACATTTGCAATGAAAAAATGGTGGACTCGAATAAGCCATTGGGAGAACACTACTCTGAAGAGTAAGTACCATTTGAGAGAAATAAATTTTAATTATCTCCAGTTTACACACATCTTATATGAATTATTTTTATAGTATGCATTATTCTTAACTATTTGTATATTTAAAAATTAAAACATCAGCACCTAAATATTCAGCTACATAATGCAGCCATTTGTTGCATTGTTTGTTTATTCTGACATTTGGTTAGGTCATATCATATACACGAAGTATAATATGTACAACTTTTCTTGCAAATATTCTCAATTTATTTAAAAAACTTAAAATGTGATTTTGAACTAGCTAATTATATATATTTTTTTTATATCAGTCTATAAATATTTATTTATGGTTAATTTTGTAGGGCTAAATGCAGTGGAGATGAGATCATTACGAAGAATGTGTGGAAAGACCCTGAGAGATAGGATAAGAAATGAAAATTTC
>JAPMAF010002068.1:0-10090 GCA_026537445.1 Silvatares holzenthali | reverse complement strand
TATATATATATATATATGTATATGAAATGGCCCGGCTATGGAATTACCTTCCGTCGTCTGTATTACCTTCTACCTACAGCATGGGCCTCTTTAAGTGCCGTGTTAATTTTACCCCATCCTTAAGCCTTCCTCATCCCACATACTGCCTTGCCTGCTTCGGTGGTGCCTTGTGTGCGGGAATACTTCTTCTTCTTCTTCTTCATGTGCCCTGTCAGGTCCCCCCGACGTTGGCGATCACTCTGACGAAAGCCTCATGGTCGTGCGCGATACTTAAAAACTGAAAAACATGTTACTGACCCAGATAGACGTATCACAAAGTGTCGTGGTCTCTCAAGTGTAGTATAACATATTTGAAAAAGAACAATGTTGAAGGTACGAAATACAGAAGTTGCCCAAGAAAAATTTGACATGATCAGATCAACCAAATATTGGTGGATGGCTATGTCCGCAGTCGTAAGAATCGCAGAGTATGCATGAAGAGATGTATGAACGTGAATGAAGCAAGAAATGCATGTCAGGATACATGCCAGATAGATGAATTCCAAGTGGCGCTCGATCTCTACGGGGAAATGGCGTGATTGAGTATTATATTGTATTATTGTGTTAAAAATAACAGTGCATGGCAGGAACATGTTTCCCAATTTCTAATTTCTTCTAGACAACGTTAAGAACCTCATCAACCGTCGTGCGTGTATGACGAGATGCATGAATATGTACCAGGATAGCTTACGGTTACATAAAAAGGCATGATATATATTTAACCTACATTATTTACTTACATAAGTAAGGACCGAATGGGCAGTTCTAATTATCGTAACAAAATGGCCTTCCGTTGTTTGCTATTAATGTTTCATAACTTTGTGAGCGTATTTTTATTAGTTAATCGGTTGCCGTAATTGAATGTGACATAATGGTTATAATGGTGTTCGTATCACCGTAGGTATTGTAATTTCCGCTCCACGTGAACCCTGCACTCAATAGTGTGTAATGTATGGCAGCGGGAGGGGATGCGTCGCAAGAGCGTGTATGGTTAGCAGTTTAGAAATTTCCCGAATTAATTCCGACCGAGCTATTTTGAAATTAATTTCATAACACGACTAGATGTCTACAGATGTTTGTCAAATTAATTAAGCTCGGCGATGATTGGGTCAGTTCTGAGCGGTGACAGCCGCCGAGGGGGCCGTGTTTGAGTTCAGGCCTTGTGTTTGCCGGGGACACACATGTTTGCCGGCTCGCAACGTGTTTCTGATTGAAAACGCTTTATCGGGCATCGGCAAAGAAAAATCGACACGGCTTTATATGTCAACAACTTTTTCTGATAATATCTAAAATATACAAGGGAAATACTTGTGAATAGTTTCGAGTTCGGAGTTTTTAAGTTGGATTTAACGATAAACTCGGCAAACACATTTATGCTTTCAGACACATTTTTTTTATAAGATCAAACCTAACCATTGGAAATGTGACCTTCAACGTGAGCTATTAAGTATTCCGATTCCAATCATCACGAATCGAAGCTTGGACATGGCAGAAAAGTAATAAAAGTTGGATAAATACAACTGAAATGATAAATGTGTGGTAAGCCTTTATATCACAGAGTAAGGAATACAGATATAAGAAAAGAATTTGAAGCAGGTGCGAACGTTATTGACAAAATTAAGAAAGAGATTTTATGTTGCGCCAACTGATCGTCTTTCTTGGCATATTTACTACACATGAGACTTCATGACACCACCATCCGTCTGGGTATGTAATATACTGTACAATTACACATGTAAATGCTGCGTAGCAGTCTTGAAAACCTTGTTATTCAGTTCTAGTCACGAAACATGGAAAAATCCATTTCACGTGACTTACAATACTGAACGGTGATATTGCTCCAGGGCTATACAAGATCTACCACTCTTTTCCAGTCCAGAGTGAATATTTATTTTTAAATGCATTTTTTCGATTTTTCTAAATATATTTTTACACATTTATTTTTAAAATCTGAATAGAAAAATGCATTTTTGTGTATTTTTTTTTCACTCCATCAGGATTCAAACCCGCGACCTCAAGCGTTCCTCCAACGCTCTGGTCAAGTGCCTTTAACCACTCGACTACAAGGCCGACGATAGATAGATACTAATTTTTAGAGAAGCAAAATATTTAAAATACCTCAATGACGAAGAAAATATTCTAAAAATTCGGGAAAATGGATTGCTGATATTAGACCAGTTATAAAGAATGTACGGTCAACATAATAATACAGTATTTTGTCATTGAAATTGATGGTACAATATGGGAGACACGTAGTTTCAACAGAACAAAGTTGCCATTTGGAACAAATCAAATAAACAATTAGATTATTTCATCAGACATTCCTTATTTGTGTATTTATCCATTTGGGTAACTAGAGTTTGACGCCTAGATCGCACAATTTAATGTCTTTGGACTTCGCTTCATGAAATTTTTCAGGTCAAAAGTTTGTCAACAGGTCATCTGTGATCATGATCAGAAGATGGTCGAAACGTGTTGGATTAATTAAAAATATGTAGTGATTTTAGGCAAAGAAATTTAATACAATTTTATACAAAATAGTGAACCACAAAATAACCGAAGATAGAGTCGAGTATACGATTTCCCGAACCTGGAAATAAGGACGCTGCATCACTGAAGTTTACCCACCATTTTGCCAAAACGTAAATGAAAATATCGTTAAAAGAACGCACATTTTCCATCAAGCCAATGACACCTATCAGATTTGTTGTTTTATACACAATTCTCATTATTAAATCATAATTCGGTGTTTCTCCATAAAGCTGTTTTATTTATAGTTCTAATTTCTCGCTTTGATAGGACAACCTTTGTAATAAGTACAATGACTAAATTTCACGAAATCCACTGTATGTGTATATTAAACGTGATGAGAAAACTTTTTTGAAACATTTCGAATATATGTGGCAATCACCACGAAGACATGAAAAACTGTTGAATTCTAGGGCGATTAAAGCGATTTTATTGTTTCAACAACTTTCGCGCCGAGGGGTACAGGAATCTCTGTGCAAATACAATTTCTCTAATAGGCAGTACAACAGTTAGCCGGATACTAATCTCTCCTCGCCTTATGGATATAATAGCTGGCTATATCCGCGATACAACGGGATATATTCCGTAGAAATGGGCACTAGGGGAGGTATCCGGGAGAACAGAACTGCAGGGCCGGGAGACCGGGAAGGCGACTGCCGGAGGATGGAATGGCAAACAGAACAGGAGGTGAACACAATTGCGTAATAAATATCAGAGCGACAAACCTCGGATCTTTGTTCCAATACATTTGACTGTAATAGTGGTCATCACTTATATCGGAGGGACATTGTATTCTTATAATGTGGGTCGCGGATACTATACCCTTATATAAACTAGCAATTTACTTATACTGCGATATTAATCTCGCCTATCATTGTGTTTGAGATAACCTAATATTTGACAAAAGGTTCGCGTTTTTATATCTTACACTTTATCTATATTGTATCTTCTGAATGAAAGCAAATGGTAATGAGTGGATCGTATGGAGAAGTAAACGAATCATTTAAATCAATTCCATTATCTTTCATTCACTTTGTGGTGCATTATTATTAAAAATGCTTTTTATAGTTTAACTTTGTCGAAAATCACTTATAATTTTCGAAAGGACATACACTGATCATCTTCTGTAATGTCAACAAAGTTTTGTTTTTACAACAGTTAACATTCTTGAAAATAGACAGCGTATGATCGAAACAAGTGGAATAATATTAAAATATTTATTGGTTTTTTCAAAGTTAATGTTTGAAAAAAATAATTGATGAATAAAGAACTACTTCACTTTATTTTAGAAAATATAAAGCAGTTGTTTTATATTGTTTTCTACAATGCAGTACCTGATCGATATATCTGTTGTCCAATATCACATAATATTTTTACAATATACTTTACACATTTTTCAGAATTCAGCGGTGATGTAATTTATAAATTTTTCTATTAAAAATTGATTTACCAAATAACTAATACATTTATAAATGTTTTCTGTTTTTAATTAAAATTTTAAAATACTAGTATTTACTCCGGACTGGCGAAGAGAGATATGCAAGGAAGGTCCCAACGCCAAACTACTACCTGTTAAACATCCATTGCCTCGTTTACCTTTTTACATATTCTTATACGTTTCCTGCAATTATTGCGACTGTTAACGGAGCCATGCAATAGATATTAATTATGTAGCGCCATGGCTTTCTTGGACTGCTTCTCTACTTACTATTTTCTACATTTATACACAGTAAGTCTTCCAAACTAACTTTTCATTACCAATATGCTTTACATAATCAAACAAACTCAGTACATTTTTTGTGAGAAATGTACTGTCACATTCGCTACAACTTCTTTCCTTGTGTTATTAATTTTCGTTCAGTGATCCGTACACACCTGGCTTCACTCACCTCAATGTCACTTTTACTTCTCTTATTCCTGTACATACTATGACTATACATGTCAAGTGAACAAATTTCAGCAACTCTATCGTCGTTATTAATCAATGTACACCGCTTTTAAGATCTCATCCAGCACGGTCCCACGTCACTTTTTGAACTTAGGATACTGTTGAAGATATCAATCAGTGACATCTTTGAATTACGAGTATACCAAGTAGTTCTCGCATGTTGCCGTATAACTTGACTGGCGTTGTTCAACAAATTCGGTCAGAGCTTTAAGGTTCCGTTTCAAAGTGGCCCCCTCGCTTTGATGATTGATATCGAAATTTCAATTCGCTCGGTTCTCCCCCGAAGAGTAATTAGAGAAATGGTAGAATGTTTTCAGGTTTGTTGGAGAACTCATCGCTATTAAATCATTTCGGTTTATGGTATTCGGTGGGGCGAAGCGAGCGAGCGAGCGGAGCCGCGGAGCCTCGGCCCAGAGCACGCCCGCAATATCTTCGGCCGCGGCGGTAGTGTGTAGACCGCAGTCCGACCGATAAAGCAAGTTTTCAAAGGGATGTCCGATCCGACTGAAACCTGCGATTAGTACACAACTCCTTGCCGGAATTTCCTTCGTAATAAATAAGGCAATCCGAGCTTGCTATTCCGCGTTATGCTCTTCGCCTATTCGTTCCACCGTGTACACATTTGCTCTCCGTACCATGAAATGTACATATAAATAAACGGATACTTTTACCGTGGTGCCGCTCCGTTTGTCCAGCAAATTGAAATATGTGAACCGGGTCTAACTGGGACGGGGCGCCGGGACGAAGTGCGCGGGTAGGAATTGCTCATTTGACTGGAAAAATGAAACAAAAGGAAAATAATACGATGAAATTGCCTTTTGATAAGGAAAATGATATTGCAGGTATATTTTTCTTTTCAATATCGAAAGGGTTTTATTTTTACTTTATTGCTGGAAAATGTAATACGCTAAAGCGCATATCGATTTACAACCTATTTATGAATGAAAATACTGAACCGGCTCTGTCCTAAATACTCTATGTAACACAATATTGTAAGGCTAAGGTTCCGCTTTGAGACTCGATCGAAATGCCCCTTCATATTAGGACACATGAGTAAGAAAATGTGTGTATAGTACTAGATTCTGAATTCTTTCCTCGTCCATTACTTCATAGGAGAAGTTGGAAATCTCTAATTTAATATCATATAATTATCTATGCTTCGGACGAAAATTCAAAATGCATATTCGATCTTCTGTTGACAATGTAATGTGCGATTGTGGACGTAGGTGTCAACCTGATGAGTGCAATTCGACATGGTAAATATATTAGGGAACAATATACAGGTGTCATATTTGTCCCCTGTAAAAATTCATGCACGATATCATATCCAATTTAAAGAAATCATTGGCATCACTGTTACTCAGTGTCACTTTGCTACCAACACGCAACTCAAGCATTGACATTTAAGCCAATCATTCCCCCAACAAATTCCACACCTCAACGAACTTACAACTATAACACATTTCTTTGTAAAAAAAATATATGTAATATTTTGTCACCATATAAAATTATGATAAAGATATTATCATTGCTAAAATTCTGAGTATTTTTTTAATATATTGGTATTTAGTGTCATTTTTAGATAAGAAGTAGCACAAAAGCATTGGCGATTTCTTCTATGAAACATGTAAAAATAACAACGTATCAAACTTTTCTGCTCCCAAATTGCAACAAGACTATTTTACTTCTGAATATTTTGCCTACTACCAAGTGATACCTCAAAATAAAACACATTTTGAAATAATGTACGTTAATTTATTAAAATGTTGCAAACTCTGTATATCTATTATTAATGGCAGAAAAAGGGTAAGTCCTTTAAATTTCTTTCTAAATTCCAAACACCCATTGATCCCTTAGACACAGCTTGCTAATGAATGTGCTCACAGAACCCTGCGCAGACTGCCTTATGTCTCGTCTCACCCCGAGGACATAGAGTGCCTGGAGAGTATACTGAGTAGAGGGTACTACTATACCGCCATAGTGTGTACCGGTGTAATGATAAAGGAACCTGTTCAGTAGGCCTAACAATACCTCAGTTCCAAGACTTCCATTCTCTTGTCGACAATAATAGTTGAAGCTAATTCCCGATGTTATTATTGGCCGTACAATGGGACCGGAAACTTTCCACTATCAGGGTCACAGTTTGTTGATCCGCAGACGGTGTGTAAATTGCCGAAAGCCTTATCAAATATGAAAGCTTTGAACTTTGCTGAATGTATTAATTCCGAGAAGGGGAATGTTCCTCGAGTTCCACAGTCAAATTGGGAAAATTATGATATATGATGAACTCAACGACCGCGTTCAAAGACGAAACTTTTTAGTCCTTCAAGTAAATTTCTTGTCAACAAAACAATACTACTTCTCCCCAGAAATTGGAAATCTACCGTACGAAAATCCTTGTCTTATTTAATACTGATTTTAATTTAGTCTTTTCACAAATGTTCTAACAATCTGCCTTGCTTACTTCAATCGAATTCAAATGATTATACAGGAATAAAAAATATTTTACTTTCTACAATAAAATGTTTTCAATGAATGAACATCACTACTGACCTAGCTATTACAACTGAGTTCTAAACTTACTTATTCCTCCTGCATAAATACATATTTCCCCGACAAAATCGGAAGATAAATGTGTTTAAAAGCGAATAAATTACTGGAGCTTGGTAATAATTTACCACAAAATGTTAGCTAATATGTTCTCCTAATTTCGCCGCTGTTAGAAATTCAAATGAATTTTTGTTATCTTTCGGTAGGATGTGCGTAATACCTTTTAAACTGTGATTAATGTTCAATAAACAGTTTATCTTTGATCCGATATAATTCTTTGGAAGCGATAAATCTCATTTTAAATCAATAAGGGCGGATAATATAAATAACACACAATCTGGCGACGCGTTCATTTATCCACAATGGGATCAAGACAATGAAATTGAACCCATTCAGGCCCGGAACCGGATATCTGACAGGACGGACATCTTGATAAAGCCTTCTCTTCCTTTACCTTCCGGTTACCGAAATAAAGGCACGTAGGCGTGAAAAAGGATCGGCGTAATATACCCCAATTCGTTGACTGTCGTTTATTTATGCATACAAAACACGCGTTGCTGAAATTTTCTGTTTCACGAAAGCAGAACTAAGACGTTTCAGATTTGTTTTATGGCTGTTATATCATGTTAAATGGTCTCTATGCCATTACTTTCGGGCATAACATTAACTTATAGGCGCTGTAATGTCCATTGTATGAAGTAAGCTTACGATAATACGGTTCCGCTATCTTGAGTTCCGTAGATTTTCTTGAGAACTGTGATAAGACAAAAATATATTTATGTGAAAACTGTTTTCAACTTTTTATTATTTTCTTCACACAATCCTTTCAACACTTAACCATCTCTTAAATGTATTTTAATATATATTCTTGTTCAACTCCTGGCAATCCTAACCCTAATTAATTACGTTAACTAATATCTACTATTCAGACTAAATATTAGTAAATGAAAACGTCAGTTATATTAATGGCTTATCCTCCTATTTCTAGATATTTCGTAATAAAATGTAAGGTAAGTTCTTATTTGCGGGTTTTCAGTATAACTTAATGAACCTATTTACTTTCGTATATATATTTATATTTACAACGTACAGTAAGTAACACCGAATGAATGTAATATTTAATAATTCATTTGAAATAATATTCACACCGCAATAACCTCTAATATCGTTTTATCTGAACGTTTATTTACCTCAACATACAATGAAATACAAGTACTTTTAATTTAAATTAATCAAACTAATGAATTATACTAAGCTGCTAGCCGTTTGATTATGTTACGTCCAAATTCTTTTGAATGTTTACATATGTACGTACAAGCTGTTTAATTATATACGTTTTTTAAATGATGTCTCATTTTGGGTTTTATATAATATGCTAATAGCTTCATATAGCCTGTTCATCATTTATTATTTGAAAGGAATGTTGATTATTTTAGATATATTGAAGTGTAATTGCTCCAGTGCTTTGGCATCGATTTGAATAATGTAATTCAAACATGATAAATGGTAAGCAATCGAGATAGATTAAGTGCACATGGGGCAGAGGTTGGGACAGCATAGCTGGTTAGACATGGATGACACTACATTCGCGGTAGAATTTCCTTCGGGGAGACTTGGCAGAAGGGAGGCTCGCCGCGTAGGGGCGGTGCCCTCTTTCTGGATGCTCCTCGGGAACAATGCCTCTCCCACAATAGGGCCGAGGCTCCAACAAAGGCTCTCTCGATAAAAAAACCTTCAGAACTACAAAAGACCCCACGGAAAGATTCCGCAACGGCTATCTCACGGCTTTCCGTCGGAATACATTTCTCTCTGTGTACATATTATAATATTCTGAATGTTGTTAAAAGCGCAAACATTTATAAATTTATGAAGGAGCTAGATAATCTTTAAATAATATTCCGCCGTTGTTTGGGACAAATAATAATACAATATAACCCATTTACTTTCCGCAAATTTAATACTTTTCATGCTAAGCAACAATGGGTGTGGACGCAATTCAGGTAGAACCGCCATTATTTATTGTAAATTATAGTATGGGAGTACTCATATAATGTCCATAGGAACTATAAAGTTTACTTTTATTCACACCTTAAAAAATAATACATCAAAAACTAAGTATTTATTATCATAGACATTTGGAGACTCGGATAATAAAGCCAAATTGTAAAAATAAATTTAATGTAAAGACCCAGGGGGATCGTGCATCAGTCAACCTACAGGTAAAAACGCATGTTCAAGTCACAGCTCGAGTATAACTTTCGTTGATATAAAATTTTTATGTTAAAATAGTCCAAGATTTCATAAGTCATATATCTTACTTCCAATGTTGTAAACCTGTATTTTATTTTAAAAAAAGTAAGAAAATACTATAATTTTAATCACTTCATCCATCGCTTTGATTTTTCCAAAATAATTGCCCATAAAGAACAATACTCTAATATCGAAAATATTAGCCATACTGTACTGCGAAATAATGTAAAATAGCGAACATTTTCTTGTTTAAAATGGAGGCATTATCATATTCTTGGGCTACATAGAAATCTCCAAGTAATCGGTTCATTGTTATAGAAGATGGAAGGAACATGAGAGGAGAGCTAATGCCTTGGTGAAATATTAATTACAAATTCACCCCAACATCTGCGGATTGTGGAACTTAATCCAAAGGTGTTTATGGAAATCTGTACAATTCGGGTAGATTAGATTATACCACATATAATAATATCTTCTGCTAAGAAGACGAGGCAGGTTAACGCTGAACAAAGCAATCTGTATCAGCGTTATATTGCTAGAGGTTTCTGTTAAATTTTAACACATTTTTCAATAAGAATATTAATGACTGTTTACAAATTACATAGTTACAACATGAGCAATCGCCTATGGGAGGCACAGCTTTATATATCTTTTGAATTCTCACATTTTTATATATTGTACAATAAATGCATCTGATCCTAGTATTTTCTAGGGCTTTCACGACCAAAAGATTCGCAAGTCAAAGACTTTTGGGTAGTCATGTCGTGTTGTGAC